>SJYX01021956.1:224062-247975 GCA_006410675.1 Oreotragus oreotragus
ATGGCATCACGGACTCGATGGACGTGAGTCTGAGTGAACTCCGGGAGATGGTGATGGACAGGGAGGCCTGGCGTGCTGCAATTCATGGGGGCGCAAAGAGTCGGACACGACTGAGCGACTGAACTGAACTGAACTGAATTTTTAAAAAGATACAAAGGAACTTATCTAGAAAACAGAAACAGACTTAAACGTATTAGAAACAAACCTACAGTTAACAAAAGGGAAATGTGGTGAGGAGGGATAAACCAGGAACTTGGGATGAACACACACGATACTATATACAGGATAGATAACCAACAAGGATCTACTCAATATTCAGGGAAACTCTACTCAATATTGTGTGATAATCTACGTAAGAAAAGAATATAAAAAAGAATGAATATATGTATAACTGAATCACTTTTCTGTACACCAGAAACTAACACAAAATTGTAATTTAACTATACTCTCATAAAATTAAAATATTAAAACACTAATGATAAGAAGAATACATGACTGAATAAAGTCAGATAGCAGAGGAAGAGGAGAAAAAATTTAAAGCTAGCTTATTTATTGCCCATTTTAGACGCTGTATTTCTACCAAAGAAACAGAACCAGTGAAAAAATATATATGTACATACAGAGCAGAGAACCAGTTTCTGTAATTGTACAGTTGGGTAGGCAAGCTGTAATACATGGAGTACTCCACAGCAAAGGCAAGCGACAAATTCTTGGATAGGGACTAAGACCGCAGTCCACAATGGGAATTTCTTCTTCCTCAGGAAAATGTCAGGTTTCCTGCTCTTAAGACCTTTCAGTTGATTAGATTAGGCCCATCCACATTATTAAGGATAATCCTTTACTTAAAGTTAACTGATTAATAGATGTTAATCACATCTGCTGAATACCTTTAATGCAGTACCTAATGCAGTGTTCTATTAAATAACTGGGTACTATAGCCTAGTAGGAAAGGGCAATCCACTCCAGTACTATTGCCTGGAAAATCCCATGGACAGAGGAGCCTGGTAGGCTACAGTCCATGGGGTCCCAAAGAGTCAGACATGACTGAGCAACTTCACTTTATAGTCTAGACAAATTGACACACAAATCTGACACAAATAGATAATTCAAAAAAAAAAAAAAAGAAGATTAAGGATATAATATATAGTTGAAGCTTCCCTAATAGCTCAGTTGGTAAAGAATCCACCTACAATGCAGGAGACTCCAATTTGATTCCTGGGTCTGGAAGATCCCCTGGAAAAGGGACAGGCTACCCGTTCCAGTGTGCACAGGCTTCCCTTGTGTCTCAGCTGGTAAAGAATCTGCCTGCAATGGGGAAGACATTGGTTCAATCCTTATGTTGGGAAGATCCCCTAGAGAAGGGAAAGGTTACCTACTCCAGTATTCTGGCCTGGAGAATTCCATGGACTGTATAATCCATGGGGTCGCAAAGAGTCGGACATCACTGAGCAACTTTCACTTTCACATAGAGTTACAGATATGAAAGTAATCTCTAGCAAAAGTACAAGACTTCCTAAATATCAAGATAATCACAAAATCAAAAAGGAGAGAAAAGAATATATATTGAAATAATTTAAGTGATATGAATAAATAAGTGAAATATAGAATAATATAAACCGAAAGCACTTACATATCAATATTTTCACATGAGTTAAATCTATCTCTTAAGACATAATTTTGGGTTGGATTAAAAAGTGAAACTTGTAGGCCATTCACTGTAAAAGTCTTTAAACTTTGCTGATCATTAGAAAATTTTCATAATGACACATTTGTACATCAACATTGATAGGGAAAAATAAAAGCAAACACCAGTCTTTGCTCCATATATGGTCCACGAGACACAAAATTTGGAAAAAAAAAAAAAAGAAAGGCAAATATAAACAAGAAAGGCAAAAAGAGATGGACACGACTGAGTGAGTGAATAACAACATATGAATCACCTTGTTTACACCTGAAACTAACACAATATTATAAATCAACTATAGTTCAATAAAAAGAAAGAAAAAATAAAACTTTTGGAATCAAGAGAAAATCCTCACAAGATCAGAATATTAAATTATTTAGAATATGGTTCCAGATTTGTATATAAAATAAATTAATTCAGTATGTTGGTTGTGATGATCAAAAAAGCATAATTTTAAAATTTTAGAAGAATGTACCAGATTATCTTTACAGTCTCATGATTCAAAAAGATTTTAAAGAAAGATACAAAACCATGCTGCTGCTGCTGCTAAGTCACTTCAGTCGTGTCTGACTCTGTGCGACCCCATAGACGGCAGCCCACCAGGCTCCCCCATCCCTGATATTCTCCAGGCAAGAACACTGGAGTGGGTTGCCATTTCCTTCTCCAATGCATGAAAGTGAAAAGGGAAAGTGAAGTCGCTCAGTCGTGTTCTACTCTTAGCGACCCCATGGACTGCAGCCCACCAGGCTCCTCCGTCCATAGCATTTTCCAGGCAAGAGTGCTGGAGTAGGTGTTGCCATTGCCTTCTCCTACCAAAACCACAGATCACAAAGAAAGAAAATAAATTCAACTATTAATACATTAAAATGTTTCTTATTACAGAAGACACCACACAAAATTGTTAAGCAATGAGACATGGAATTAGGAACGATATGTGCAGCATATAAAACTGCTAATGAATTGGAAACAGCTTATATAAAGTACCCTTAAAGATCAATAAAAGAAAACTCAAGCCAGTAGAAAAATTGGCAAAGGATATGAACAGCCATACCATAAAAGATGGACCTTTTTTGGCTAAGTAATGTCTCTGCTTTTTAATATGCTTTCTAGGTTGGTCATAACTTTTCTTCCAAGGAGCAAGTGTCTTTTAATTTCATGGCTGCAGTCACCATCTGCAGTGATGTTGGAGCCCCCAAAAATAAAGTCTCTCTGCTTCCATTGTTTCCCATCTATGTGCCATGAAGTGATTGATGGGACTGGATGCCATGATTTTTGTTTTCTGAATGTTGAGTTTTAAGCCTACTTTTTCACTCTCCTCTTTCATGAGATGGTTGGATGGCATCACCAACTTGACGGACATGAGTTTAAGTAAGCTCCAGGAGTTCGTGATGGACAGGTAAGCCTGATGTGCTGCAGTCCATGGGGTCACAAAAAGTCAGACACAACTGAGTGACTGAACTGAACTGAACCATAAAAGAAGAAATAAGAAGGCCATTAAACATTTGAAAATATGCTCAATCTCTTTGGTAGTCAGTACTCAAAAATTATAAAAGGGATGAATAGTTTTCAAATTAGTTTAAAAAATTTTTTGCCACACCACATGGCATGTGGGATATGAGTTTTCTGACCAGGGATCAAATCTATACCCCCTGCATTGGAAGCATAGTGTCTTAACCACTGGACCATCAGAGAAGTATATTAAAGTATCATTTAAAATTTATTACACGGGAATATATGAGAAAAGGTATGACAATTTAAATGGCCTGTGAGTATGTGCATTATTGGGAAGTATAATACAGCGCTGATTGTAATATAAAATTTATCTAGTTATTTAGAAATGTCAAAGTTAAAGACACACATAGTCCACACATGGCCCCAAATTCACCTCTGAATGCTTATAGTAAAGAAATTCTCACACATGTCAAAGACTACAAATGAACAAGTTTTTGCTACAGCAATACTCTTCATAGTGAAACTGGAAACAAACTACATACCCATCAATAGGAAAAATACAAAAATTATTAAACTATTTGTACTGACATTGAGAAATCTTACAAAAGTAATGCTGGAGGAGAAAAGCAAGGTGTGAACTATAAATTCTGTATGACAGCATTTAAATAAAGCTGAAACAGTCTGTAAAATATTATACTATGTATCCATAATTCTTAGCTACATACATATGTAAGACTGCTATAAAAACATGTATCTCTGAAATTGCTCGGTTGTGCCCAACTCTTTGCAACCACATGGACTGAAACCTCAACAGGCTCCTCTTTCCATGGAATTCTCCAGGCCAGAATACTGCAGTGGGTTGCCATTTCCTTCTCCAGGGGATCTTCCCAACAAAGGGGTTGAACCCAGGTCTCCCGCATTGCAGGCAGACGCTTTAACCTCTGAGCCACCAGGGAAGCCAGGGAAAACATGCATAGAACTTGCAAAACACCAAATTAAGAACAGGAGATTTCTCTGTGGAAGAGTACTGGGAAATAAAATGAGCAAGGAACACCTAAGATGAGGTACGTGAAGCTCCAGTCCTTTGGCCACCTGATATGAAAAGCCAACTCACTGGGAAAGACCCTGATGCTGGAAAAGATTGAGGGCAGGAGGAGAAGGGAACGAGAGAGGATGAGATAGTTGGATGGCATCACTGACTCAATGGACATGAGTTTGAGCAAACTCAGGGAGATAGTGAAGGACAAGGAAGCCTGCTGCTGCTACTGTTGCTGCTGCTAAGGCCCTTCAGTTGTGTCCGACTCTGTGCGACCCCATAGACGGCAGCCCACCAGGCTCCCCCATCCCTGGGATTCTCCAGGCAAGAACACTGGAGTGGGTTACCATTTCCTTCTCCAATGCATGAAAGTGAAGAGTGAAAGTGAAGTCACTCAGTCGTGTCTGACTCTTAGTGACCTCATGGACTGCAGCCTACCAGGCTCCTCCGTCCATGGGATTTTCCAGGCAAGAGTACTGGAGTGGCATGCCATCACCTTCTCCACAGGGAAGCCTACCGTGCTACAATCCGTGGGGTCTCAAAGAATTAGACATGACTTAGTGACTAACAACAACAACATAAGTTCGTATGTTTTATTTTATAGGGTAAAAATATTTAAAGTAAATAAATCATCATGCTAAAATTTGCTGAAAATGATGTTGGTTATTACACCAAACTTGTTAGGTGTTTTTCTCTATTCTTGAAATTCACTTTGGGATAAAAAAACATACAAATAAATAAATAATGATTGAGAATGGATAAAAAGAAAAAGATATCTCATATATCTATAATAGGCGATGGAATGATGTCAATAAATATTGTGTGTTGGGGGAGCCCCAAGATTTAAGAATGTAGTAAGGAGTCAAGTTGTTATTCGAATACAGGAACAAACTGAAGACATTTTCAAATGTGACAGAAGTTGAGCATATAACCACCTTTAGTCCTTTTTCNAGAATGGATAAAAAGAAAAAGATATCTCATATATCTATAATAGGCGATGGAATGATGTCAATAAATATTGTGTGTTGGGGGAGCCCCAAGATTTAAGAATGTAGTAAGGAGTCAAGTTGTTATTCGAATACAGGAACAAACTGAAGACATTTTCAAATGTGACAGAAGTTGAGCATATAACCACCTTTAGTCCTTTTTCTTTTGGGGGAGAAAGGGAGGGGTGGGGTTAGGAATAAAATCACACCATGATGAAATCCAGGCTAATGAAAAACAACGGTGATGATGTAGCGTTATGAGCACGTAGTATTCAAAATTCAGAAATAATAGTACAATGTCTGCATCTTGCTGAAGAATGAAAGTACAACTTCAGCAAGTGAAGAACACAATGTAAGCAGCACTGAAATTCTTTCTAGATAAAAGTACTGCACAATCAAATCTCACTAAGCAGAGAAAATAAAAACAAACACACAGAAAGGGAGAAGCTTCAGAAAAATGACTGGCGGTGAGTGTGAGCAATAAAGTAATTCAAATGAAGAACTGAGAAATTAAACTCTGGACAGTTTAATTACAGAATACAAATGTTATGTGTCTTGGTAAGTAAATTTGGGAGGTGGAGGATGAACAGCCAACAGAAAGTATGAGAGGGTGACCTTTTTACTTCCCTTAGGGTGAATTTGATCACTACTGATGAAAATTGAAGTGGAATTTTAAGAATAATACTTTCACAGTCTCTTAAAGTTGTAAGCTCATTTCTTTCATCTTCAGATAATTTAGGCATTTATCTCTTACATAAAGAAGTTAAGTTAAACAATTCCCTTCATTTTCATTGTTTTACTTTTTTCCTGTCAAAATCAAATAAAATTACATTTAATGTTTTTGTCAAAATAACATGGGTATCATAATACAGTTTTTGTAAGATTTCTTTCCATCCATCCATCCATCCGTCTATTCATCTATGTGCACGAAAGCAATCTAGAAAACTGTTACCTAATTTTACGAGCTATTTATGGACAATATGATTTTGGATATTATTTTTAATTTAAAAAATTGGTTTTACTTGTCTTTCTTCTTTATGCTTTGACATATTGTTGGAAAAGTTCATGATGAACATGTGTAATTTTATAAAACAAATTATAAAAACATTCTTTCAAAACTAAATGTCGGGGGCAGATGTAGGTTTTATATGAGAAAACTGACAGCCCTGCATAACTGCTTGACTCTAGGGAGCAAAGGAAGAGGCAATTTCAAAGGTTTGGAGGCAGGGTCCCAGGGAGAGGGGCAGTGCCACAGAGTAGGAAATCCAGCAGAGAATGTGGTTGATGGGAGCAAGCATGTTCCTTCAGCCTAGTATACATGTGTTTCAGAGGTTATTGTCTGTACAGAGATGCAAAATTAGAGGCTGGAAGATAAAACTGGTTAGAAAAACATACGTAGGAGTTAACATTGCAGACACATGAGCTGGAGAGGCGGAAGAGGAGGAGATTTTAAGAGTGGTGTGTACACAGGGTGAACGTGTGGGTCCTGACACAAGCTGACACCATCTCTGTTTCCGTGCAGGCGCCCTGGAAAGGAGATATTCTATTAAAAAGGTCACCTCCAGTTACCGAGCACAAAACCAGAGCAGAAATTGGCTGAAGCTAAGATTTAACAGCACCTGTGGCCTAAACTTATCTTGACACTTCACTGTGCAGTTCTTAATAAAAATATCTAGCCTGGTCCCCTGCCATTCTCAAATTTCAGGCTCACCTTGGGTCACTGTGACACCAGAACTCTTTCCACTTCAGCATTGACTCTTGGCATTTGGAGAGGGAGACAGTCGCACCATGGTTGATTTATCACTCTGCCTGAGGCCCCGAGGAATTTTCGGTAGAAACCAGACTCAGAGACTACATGCACCACCGACTTTTTGTCAAATAATTATTGGTTGGATTTTATTTAAATAAATGCACTTATAAAGCCCTTATGTTATTTGAAAATGCTTAACCGCAAGCCAATGTATTGGGTTAAGAACTACTAAATAAATACATCCCCTCTTAGAAAGCTGGAAGGCCAGGTAAAAGATTATACACACACCTGCTATCATCCATCATGCCTTAATGCCAGTTAACCATCACTTCTGGGCTGGAGTTAACCAAGTTGGGTTCTCCTACCAGGTATGCTTGGCTGCCACCTGTTACTTTGGTTGGGTGAGAGGCCTAGCCGTGGATCTTTATTTAGCACAATTATTTGACTTTGCAGACTGTTAAAAGAAGTAATATTTCAAAGTAATGCAATGGAGCACTATTTATTAAAAACGATTTGCATGGTGTTACCAAGAAGCTGGCCCTCCTCTCTCATTATAAATCACTCTCCAGCCAGGTCAGAAGAGCAGGATTGCCAAATATTTAGATCAAGCAGGATCTGTTGCCGAGATCATTATATGCAAGGAATTACGAGTCAGCAGAAGTTACTGGTGGTGGAAGATGCTGGCAGAACAAAAATCACATGCACACATGTGGAGAGGAATGGAGGCTGCGACTCTAGTCTTGGAGGGCAAGGCAGAGTACAAGTACCAGTGTGATCAGCCTTGCCACCCGCTTCTGACACGCTTAGCTGGACTGCACCCACTTTGGGTGGCTGATCCTACATTACTGCAGCTTGGCAACATCACTTGGTCAGGAAAAGATGTTTTTAACTTTTCTGAACACTTCCCGCTGGCACTGTCTGTTTGCAGTTACCAGTATGGAGAAGGAGCGTGACAAGGATTGGAACTGACAGACACCAAACTCTGCATGTCCTGGAGCCAGCCTCAGTGTCTCTGCCACTGTCACGCCAAGCTCCATCACTCCTGGTTTCTCAGTGCCTGCGCCCATGACACCTGTCAGAAACTTTCAAGTGTCTGCTCGTTTCTTCATCAGGGTTGCCTGGGCAGCCTGGACAAGGAAGGGATGACATTTGGGATGAGGAGAGAATGGGCAGTGCCTTCCTCTTTCTGCCCCTTCCAACTGTCAGTTTGGGTTTTCGACCAACATATCAAGGTTTAGACCCAGTCGCCTTGTCATTTAGAAATGCATGCAGTGGTAACGAGATTTGAAAACAACATGAGAGAGAGGGAGAACCTGGGCCCATCTCCTTAGAGGATGATGCATCGTGAGGAAATTAAACAAACAAAAGAGGCATCGCAGGAGGCTATCTGTGCCCTTTGGAAATGTGCTGCTTTGGGAGATGGGTGGATGCACTCCAGTCATCTGTACACATGGATTCCTTTGCATTAGTTTTTTCTTTCCATTAAAGTGGAATAATTTGGCATATGAGCTATCCAAAATAGCAGAAGTTTTCTTGGTGGGAGGTTTTAGCTGTTTATTGTTTTTCTTCTCTTTAATGATGCTTTCATTTTAATAAAGGATGGAGGGGCAAAAACACAGGTCTTAATTAAAGTCAAAGCTTCACAGTATTGCAAGCTCTGTGTGGATGTGTGTCTATAATTCACTCTTTTTTCTCATTAACATAATTTAGACAAATACATAAATGAGAAACTGCTGCTTCTGGCCCATCCAAAATTTTTCCCAATGGATTTAACAGAGAGTACCAGGGTTCTTTAATGACTAAATGAGTGCTCTGTTTTTCCTTTAGTCCATCTGAGCCATTAAAACACTAAACAGGTTTCAAAGAGTTAAACTGTGTCATTCCACTGCCTCATCTCCCATCAGTTTCCAGTTCACTTAAACTCTGGCTCTTGCCACCTAAATGTCACCCAAACCTTCTATGCTTCACTTGGCTTAGTTTTGTTTTATTCTCCCACAATAAATAATTCTTTCCATTTACTCAGGGGATGTGCCTTCTCAAAGCAGGACATTCAACTAAGGGCTGAAGGGACTGGCTTCTTGTGGGGATCTTGTCAATCACGGAGCCCTCGTGGCTGCTAATAACCCTGTGAGGTCTGCACACACAGATTCAGTAGAAGGTGTGCTGGCTTCAGGGTCAGATGTGGTGTCTGGTCCCGATTTTGCCCCCACTCTTTTCTAAATCTCGGGTTCGNCTTGTGGGGATCTTGTCAATCACGGAGCCCTCGTGGCTGCTAATAACCCTGTGAGGTCTGCACACACAGATTCAGTAGAAGGTGTGCTGGCTTCAGGGTCAGATGTGGTGTCTGGTCCCGATTTTGCCCCCACTCTTTTCTAAATCTCGGGTTCGTGACTTCACCTTTTTGTGCCTCTGTCCGGAATATAAAATGGAAGGATAGAATCATGATTTGCCTCACTCATGAGATCCCTTTGAGGTCCAAATGAGATACTGGTTATGGAATTATTTTGAAAAGAATAAAGGTATTTCTAGTTAAAAAAAAATAAAAAGAAGGGATGGGTGGGTTATATAGGGAAAGTTTGGATAATTAATACAAACAGATCTTCTAATGATAGAATCATGATTTGCCTCACTCATGAGATCCCTTTGAGGTCCAAATGAGATACTGGTTATGGAATTATTTTGAAAAGAATAAAGGTATTTCTAGTTTAAAAAAAATAAAAAGAAGGGATGGGTGGGTTATATAGGGAAAGTTTGGATAATTAATACAAAGAGATCTTCTAAATATTGCAAATGGAGTTCTACAACCAAGCTTTTCTTCAATCACCATACCTAAGAAGCAAATGACCCAGGAGCCACGTCTGTATGATGGGGCGATGGCTACCTTCTGGAAGGTGAAGGAGAAGTAGAAACACACAGCTCAAGTAGGGAGACTGAAACGACATTCTACCCACTTTAGTAATTCTTGAGTAGAACCGGAGAATGCAAAAGCTTCCAGTAACTTGTGCAAGATAAAACTATTAGATCCTAGGAGAGAGAAGAGGACTCATAATAAGTGATAGTGAAAGTGGGGGAGCCTCTTTGGGCTTTGTCTCCAGGATCAAAGGGAAATCTGGAAGGGAGAGAAAGATAAACAGGCAAGTCTAAAAGGACCCCAAGGAGCAGATGGAGGGCCTGTCAATCGCAACATTCCCCATCTCAGTCAGGGGTCTTTCCACTCCAGGCTCACACCCAGGGTGGCACAGGGAGGACGGGAACTTCATGGAGAGAAAAGCAAAGCCGCGGAGCAGAATGTTTCCCTCCATGCCCAGGTGTCCAACATTAAGTAACACCGGCCCTCACAGAGTGTGACATTCCACCGAGATGAAATGACGTGCTGGGTCAGATGTGTGCAGTTTCCAGGCTGATGTCAGGGCTGTCAGCCCCGCAGACAAAATCTCACAGGCCATGGACAAAGGGGAGTGGCCACTGGGCCTGAGTGTGGACATGTAGGTCGCCTTGGAAGAGGTCACCCATACAAGTCAGCCCCATCATCCTGCAGCTGACGACGCTAAAGGGACTCAGCGCCTAAGTGTGAGTGTAAGGAGATGTGAGGGAACCCTTCTCCCCCTCACTCAGTATTCCTCTTTGGCTGAGAAAATGCAGACAGTCACTTTTCAGAAGAAGCGCCTCTCCCCACCTCAAGAGAGGAGTTAGCGTGCTGTGGGAAACTGGGCCCCAGCCTAGTGTGTGCAGCTCTGCCCCTCTGAGTACTCTTTCTACGCTGTCCATGTGCCTGCCTGCAAGGTTCTGATTTCCTATTTTGTTCTGGTTGCTGGGAGGCAGGGAAGCTTACAGGAGCACAGAGCACCTCCACCAGCCAACTGGCAAAAGGGCTGTACAGCCTTGGCCAGGGCCATTCCACATACTTGCATTTAATTATATCAATGATAAAGCTGCCATTTTTGTCCCTATCTGACTCCTATGTCAAGTTTTAATTGTTTTTTGACTCCTGGAGGAAAGGGTTATTCACAATTTTAATGGGAGAGTCTTGGTGGTATAAATCGTATGGGTCCTGGGAACTTCTGTAGGATGTATAAGAACATTGACATCATAAATAGAATTGTGGGAAGTGATTAAAAGTGAACCCCAGGCAAACTCTCTGGGGCAAAGCATGAGTTATAAACCGTGCATCAACCTTTGGATCATTCTCTTTCTGATCCGAGTGGGGACTGTACGATAATGGAGATGACTTGTGTTAGAGGCAGCTTATGCCAACATCTAAAAATACAATTTAGTAAATACAACTGTGAAGTTGTGAAGGTTGTTCTGAAAAATAAACTTCAAAAATACAGAATGAGGGGATATACTTACATGGAAAAGGAGATACACTACATGAAAACAAATTTAGGGTTTGCCAGTATCTCTATGACTATAAATGTCAGTGAGGACTTTCAGCGTGGAGATTACAGTCACATCCTATCCTGCCCTGGCAGAACCACTTCTGGAATTCTGAGGCCAGGTGAAATGTGACATGCTTAGTAGGACACAGGAAAGACTAAGCAGGCTCCTAAGAGACAAAGCAGAATTGAGAGGGAAGGGACTGGGGGCCGTGTATATACATCGTGGAGAAAGTAGGAAGAAGCATGATGGGCATCTTTAAATGTCCAAGTGGTGACCATCATGTATAAGAGGAAGCAAGCTGCATGGCTGTAAGACAGGACCAAATGGTGAATATAAGGAAGAGTTTTCTTACAATTATATCTACTTGAAATATTTAGAATATCCCCACAGTATGATATTTTTTAGGTATCAAAATACAGTGTTGACAGAATTCATACCTTAGGTAATAGTTGAAGGAAGTGAGATATTATACAGGCATACATGTCCGATGTGTTGTGATTCGAGAAACTACTAGAAATATAACACTTATCCAATGCAGCCTTGACATACTATAACTACCTAATTCTGAATGTGGATTCTCTTCCTTTTCCTTACTAGGTCACTCATGGGAGCTAACCTAGTGTCTTTCACCTGAGCACGTGATAAGTGTTGTCTGGGTAACTGAATAATACACACTCAAATCTTTTTTATGATGGGGAGGATATGTTCAATAATGTTTGACTAGTGGGTTAACAAACAAGAAAATTAAGTATTAGGGAAGCTTCTCCCTGCCATACTGGTAATTAACACAAGCAATTTTTCCTGGTTTGGCACTATTTTCCTTTAATATTTTATACGTAAGAGCTGAACACAAGATGCTGAATGGCCTTGAGGCACACCCCAGTAAGAAAAAGCACAGTATAATTTATATTTTTCAAAGAATGCTCACATCCATTATTTCTTTATGATCCTCAAAATACCTTTATGAGGTTTACATTGTTCAAATAAGGAAACCAGATCCAGAGACAGGAAGACAGGAAGGGACTTGCTCAAGGACACCAAGAAAGTAAGTCCCTGAACCCAAAACAAGATCCATTCATTTTAAGATGCATGCTCCTTCCACTGTAGGTCAAATGCCTCTGAGAAAAGCACTAATGACAACAAGAAAGGCTGTATGCGTCCCTGTAGTTAAGTTGGTCAGACCCCTTTGTCCCTGTGTTCCTCATGTGTCTATCTTCCCAGCTCCCTGCCTCCTGTAAAGCCAACTGTTCACAGGATATGACTGGTTTGCCTGGATGCTGAGCTGATGGTGATGCTATGTGAATATGACCACGACATAACTTGTCTTTATAAATATCCATTCCTTGCAGGCTTGTGAAACTACTCACTTGAAATCTAAGTCTGTCTGGCAGGGAGACAGGGACAGGACAGCTGTAAGTTGGCATAGTTACCCTCGGCTGGTCCACCGCAAGCTGCCTCACTTACAGAACTGGAAGCTAGTGCGGTGGTTTAATACCAGGACTGCTGGCAGCTCCCGCCTTGTGACCTGGGATTGCAAGGTGATCTGTGACGAGAGGCTCTGAAATATCACCAGACATGCTCCAACGGTATGCTTGCTGCTGCTTAAGTGCTTTAGAGAGGGGACATCTATTAAATGTGTCCAGTATTCTCCTTTCCTCTTCAATCACATCTTTTCTCACTCTTTTCTTTTTTCTCCTTTCTGGAGGAAACAGCCAAAAAGTAACATGTTCTCCTAATAACCAGATCCAGTTTCTTCAGATTAATTCACTTAGTAAGCATGAGCAGTTACAATGTGCCTGATGGTGGGCTAAGTTTTGGAAATCCGGAACTGAATCGTACTGTCTATATGATGAATGAGTTATAATATAGTGGAAAAGACAGTAGTTAGACAAGTAAACTAAAAAGGTTAAAAGTGCTATTATTGAGTTAAGTTATTTACTTATTGAGTTAAATTATTGATTCGTAAGATGCTATAATTGACAATCCTGAAGAAATTATCAGAATCAGTGGAATATATATAATAATCTATGTATAATTAAAAAAAATATGTTCTCAAGCTGAACAAGAATGGACCTACAGGGACTTTCCTGGTGGTCCAAAGGCTAAGACTCTGCAATTTCAGTGCAGGGAGCCTGGGTTCAATCTCTGATCAGGGAACTAAATCCCATATGCCATAACTAAGTATCCTGTATACCGCAACTAAAAAAAAAAAAAAAAAAAGATCTCACATGCTGCAACTAAACATTCCAAACACCACACACAAAAAATCAAAGATCTGAGTGCCACAACTAAGGCGCAGCCAAATAAATAAATGCATATTTTTTAAAGAGTAGATTTACAAAGGATTCACCACATAGAAGATAAGTTCATGAAGAAAGATCAGCATTTAACTGCATCCTGAAGAACTTTAATGACTTTAGTAATTACCTTAGTAAAAAAAAGTTTCCTAGCAGCAGCAGCAGAAGTAAATAGTGGAAGAAAGCTTCACTTGTAAGGACCTTTATTATTGTTTAAATACTTTTGGTTATGTAACTATGGTTCAATATAGAACAAAGTAATGCCATATTCTAAGTGTTTTACATTTTCCCTGGAGTTTCCAGTTGCTTTTATTTTATTCTTAAAATAGCTTACTCCTTTTTTAGGCCTTTTACACAGATAAAAGGCCTGGTTTTTCCTTGGATAATTATAATTACTATTATTAAATATTTTTAAAGGAATGGCCTAAAATCATTACATGTTGAAATGTGAGGATGAAGCTAAAACAGTATTTAGGAAGAAATGTATTGCTTTAAATGCTTTTATTTAGAAGACAGCTTAGAAGTTAATGATCAAAATTCCTGTATTATCAAACTAGGAAAGAAAAAGTCACTCAAAGTAACTGAAAGGGAGAAAAAAACAAAGTAATAATAGAATACTTTGTGTTATTTTTTGGCAAATTTTTGTAGGTATGAAATTATTTCTAAAATGAGAAAAAATTTTAAGTGTTTTGAAACATGCTGTTAAGAAATCAAAAAGGCATGACTGATTGGGAGAAAATATTTGCAATACACACACCTGACTAAGACTTGTAGCAAGAATATATAGAGAATTCTTACAACTTTATCATAATAAGACACACTGCCAATTAAAAGATTTGAACAGCTATTTCATGAAAAAAGAGTTATGAATGTCCAACAAGTACATGAAAACATGCTCAAAATTACTAATCATCAGGGAAATGCAAATAAAATCACAATACTATAACACTACATTTGGAATATAATGGCTAAAATTTTAAAAGACTGTTAACACTAAATGTTGGCTTATATATATAATAACTGAACTTTCATACATTGCTGTTGAGAGTATGAAATGATACAACTTCTTTGGAAATAATTTAGAAGTTTTAAACAAAGCTAAACATACTCTTAGCATATAACCCAGCTGACATAGTTGTTTACCAAAAGTAATAATAATCAACCAGTGTGGTACTGACATAAAAACAGACATATTCAGCAATGAAACAGAAGAGAGGGTCTGAGATAAACCCTCACATGTATTGTCAACTGATTCTCAACAAGGGTGACAATTCCTTTCAAGTCGCTTCTTCAAAAAATGGCTATTGGAAAACTGGATATTCATATGTGAAAGAATGAAATTGGATCCTTACTATTATATATAGAAATTAACAAAAACTATATCAAAGATGTAAAGAAAGAGCTAAAATTATACAACCCTTAGAAGAAAACATTAAGGAGAATCTTTAAAATATTGAATTTGGCAATAGTTTCTTGGATATGACACCAAAGGCAGCAACAAAAATAGGTAAACTCGACTTCACCAAAATTTAAAACTTTGGGGAAAGAAAGGACACTAGGAAGGGTGTGAAAAGACGACCTACAGACTGGGATAAAATATCTGTAACTCATGCATCTGGAAGGGATCAGGATCCAGAATATATGAAGAAATACTACAACTCAAAATAAATGAGAAAATAAAACCCCAATCAAATATTGGCAGAGGACGTGAACAGACATTTTTCCAAAGAAGATATGTGAATGGCCAACAAGTACATGAAAAGGTGCTTAGCGTCCCAAGTCATAAGGGAAATGCAAATCAAAATCACAGTGAGATACCACTTCATACCACTAAATGGGTATTATTAAAAAAAGAAAAGAAAAGAAAAAAAAAAAAACATCAGAGATTGGAACCCTTACGTATTGTGGTTGGAAATGGTGCAACTCTTTTGAAAACAGTATGGCAAATCCTCAAAAAGTTAACCAGTAGAACTACCTTATGATGCAGTCATTTCATTTCCAAAACAACCATATATCCAAAAGAACCAAAAGCAGAGACCTCAACAGATACTTGTACGTCCATGTTCATAGCAGCATCATGCTCGATAGCCAAAAGGGTGCAGCGATGCACATATCCAGCAAGATGAATAAATAAACTAAATGTGACATATACATACAATGAGATATTATTAATCTGTAAAAAGGGAAGGAATAAAATTCTGATACAGCTAAAACATGGATGACCCTTGAAAATATTACACTAAGTGAAATAAGCCAGACACAAAAAGGACAGATACATACTCTAATGATTCCACTTGATGTGTGTAGAATAAGCACATTCACAGAGACAGAAAGGGTAATGAATTTACTGGAGGCTGGGGAAAGAAGAAAGAGGGAGTTATTGTCTAATAGCTTTGGGATTTCTGTTCAGCATGGTAAAAACCAGTTCTGTAAATGGAGTGACAAGGGTTGCACAAGATGGTGAATGTACTTAATGCCACTAAATTATACACTTAAAAATGGCTAAAATGGTGAATTTTATATTGTATCCAAGAATAAGAAAAAATACCCCCAAACTTGGTAAAAGGCAAACATCCACCAAGGAAAATGGAGACGCAAATTGTGGTATTGTTGTATCCTCATATACTGAAATGCCATTCAGTAATGAAAAGCAACAATGTAGGTACATTTCAGGAATATAATACTAAGCAAATGAACCCAGACACAAAATAAGTACATTTGTTGATGTTACTGAGTCACTACCCAGTCACGTCCAACTTTTCGCAAACTACATGACTCCATTTATGCTAAGTTCATGAAAAAGCAAAACTGATCTATAATGACAAAAATAAATGAGTCATTGAGTAGGGTTGGGGGTTCTGGCTGTAAAGGAGTATAAGGGAACTTTTAGGGGTAATGGGGAATGTTTTATATCTTGATTGGCATTGTGAATATACAGGTTCATGTATTTGGCACAATTCATCTAAACTTAAAATGAACTCATGGATTGTTTACTGTATGCAAATCATCCCTCAATAAAATTGAGGAAAGGAAGGAACGTGGAAGATCATTGGATGGAAGGAAGAAAAGAAGAATAGAGAGAAGGAAGGAAGGAGGAAAGAGGGAGGAGGAAAAGGAAGGAGAAAAAAAAATCACACAGCTATAGCAAGTAGAAAATTAGTATACGGTAATATTGGCACAAGAGAAGGTAATTACCCATGTTGAATATAACAGAGCCCAGAAATAACTCCACATATATACACAGATTTGGTAATGCCACAGATGGCTCTGAAAGGAAAGAACATTGAAAGTGGAACAATAAGCTAGCCATGCAGTCAAAAAGTTTAATTCTATCCCAAATTGCACCACTACATGGGAAATTCTGGATGGATACAATACCTAAATGTGAAAGACAAAATTTTATAGTTTTTAAGAGAAAATATAGAATAACTTCATGATTTCAAGGTACTGAAGAATTTCGTCAAATATATCACAGCCCTGGCACTCTCCAGTACATATATTTTATAAATACTAAGGAATTTGATCACATCAAAAGACAATAAAGGAAAAAGGTAAGCCAAAGACTCACAAAAGATGATCTGCAAACACATTAAAGTTAAGTTTCTATATCTAGAGTATTAAGGGAGTCCCAAGAGTCTTACTGCAGGGTTAAGTTTCAATCATTTCAGAACTGCACATGCTACTACCTTATAATGATACTATCTGATAAGTTAACTATTTAAACATATTGATATGTTTCTTTTTAAAATTCAGCATAACTACTGTCTTGTGCTACCCATCACTCTAGTTGATTTTCAAACTTTGTAAAAAATCCTCAGCTGCTTCTCAGTGATAGAAAGAACTACATTTATTTCTGGCTTCAAAGTCCTCCAGAGAAGGAGGTTTTGATGAGCACAAGACAGATAGTTTGAACGTGACCCTGTGAGGATAAATCCAGTAGAGACAGATCAGGTGACCTAAATAACCAAGCAAGAGGTTTCCTCCACTGAGCCACTGTCTGCAGAAGTGCCATCACAAACCACTGCACTCAAATGAGTTAAAATTAAAAATGTACTTTTCAAGCCCATAAAAACAAATAAGTGGAGAAACAGTGTAAACAGTTATCCTGACAAATGATGTCTGTGTAACTGTGAAGCACTTAAACTTAAAGAGTAACTAAATCTTAACATTTTAGTAAGACTTGAAACACACTGAAGAACACATGCCTACAAGTTTCCAACCAAAATTGATTATTTTCCTCCCCTCCATATTGTTCTAGCAGGTTTTTTTTTATATGTGGCTCTATTCTGATAGACATATATGCACTCATGATCATATCTTCTTGATTTAGTGTGTCTTTTAGCAATACTATACCATCTGAGGGGAAGGCAATGGCACCCCACTCTGGTACTCTCGCCTGGAAAATCCCATGGACGGAGAAGCCTGATAGGCTGCAGTCCATGGGGTCGCTAGGACATGACTGAGCGACTTCACTTTCACTTTTCACTTTCATGCATTGGAGAAGGAAATGGCAACCCCACTCCAGTGTTCTTGCCTGGAGAATCCTGGGGACGGGGGAGCCTGGTGGGCTGTTGTCTATGGGGTCACACAGAGTTGGACACGACTGAAGCAACTTAACAGCAGCAGCAGCAACATACCATCTGTATTAGGGTTCTTCAGAGACACAGAATCAATAAGATATTGATATAGATGAATATTTATTATGAAGAATTGGTTAATGCAATTGTGAGCTAGAGAAATTCAAACTTTGCCATGGAGACCCAGAAAAGCAGGTGCTGTAATTCAGCCTAAATCCAAAGGTCTCAGAACCAGAAGAACCAATGGTGTAAAGCTCAATCCAAGAGCACAAGATAAGATGTGATGTCCAGCTCAAGTAGTGAGGCAGAAATAAAAGAGGCAAATTCCTCCTTCTCCCTTCTGTGTTATTTAGGTTCTCAATAGACTGGAGTATGCCCACCCACAGTGGGATGGGAAACCTACTTTCAGAGTCCACCAACTCAAATGCTAATCTTATCCAGAAACACCCTCAAAGAGACATCCAGAAATAGCATTTAACATGGGCACTTTTAGCCCGTCAAGCTGTCATATAAAACTGACCCTCACATCATCCATTTTGTTCTTTAGGGATGTTAGATGAAAAAAAAAAAAGAAAGAAAGAAAGTGCAGGATACTGCATGTGAAACCATTTGTATAAAAAGAAGGGATTGGGTAGATAAACACACATGTATGTGCACACACACACAGACAAAACTTCCCAGTCCTCCTTAGGTGGTGAGAAATAGCATGCTATAATTAGAGGCAAACACAGGCACTGATGGACAAAAGGCCGTAGTCTTTCCCAGCTTCTGCCAAACAGCGTAGAAGAGGAAAACAATTTTAGTGAGAACTAAAAACCACTGGGAATTGCTTTAATAGCTAAATGGGGAAAATGTAACGATAAGAGAAACCATCAGAGATAAAACTTACCCTGCAATAATGAGGCTAGCTTCAAGCCACAGTTCAGGATTTTTAGTTGTAAATTAAGCCAGTGTTGAGTGTTGACAAGATTAAGGATTTTTTTTAATATACATTAAATAAGTGATGTCCAAATTCCCTCCTATCTTCCCCAAGGGGTATGACCTAGTCAGGGTTGGGATTACAGGAGTCTAAAATGAAATTTCTTACCCAAGGTAACTGGGGACCTCAAAGGTTTAAAGAAAGTAAAGGGCTGGGTAGCAGTGTCAAGGCCCAAGGTAGACAAGTCAAGCCAGAAGGAATGTCTGGGAAATTAGTAAAACTAAAGGAGAATGAATGATCGAAATTAGAAGTGGCATTGATGTCAGACATACAGCAAGGAGTCTAGGGTCAGAGAGATAACAACAGATGAAATATGTTGGAAGCAAGAGGGGAAAGTGAGTGATTACCTAGAAAACCACATTGGTTTAGCTTATAAGTAGTAGATAACTGAGTATATGAGACTCAGCTATAACAAGGTAACTAACTTTGGAGTCCCCACTCTAGAAATGATGCAGATATTGTGCTTTGGTCTGTTTCAAAGTATCCAACTTAAGAGACTGTTCTGACTCCAGGAATGAAATCGATCACCTAAAACATTTCCAAAGCTTCCTTTCTGAAAATGCCTTCAGAGTTTTTAAGTTTACCATATAATTATTTATACTTGGGTATCACTGTATTTTGCAAAGCACTTTCATATGCAGCGAATCTCACAAAGTCACTAAATTTCACGTCTGAAGAAATAGTGTAGTCCCCTTTGCCCTCAGTGGTTGCTCACTTCAGCTGCCTTTGGACAGTTTCATTTCCTCCCCTACCTAGCAGGGAAGTAAAAGCTGGACAAAGGAGCAAAGCAGGGAGCAGAACAGAAGGAGAAGCTGCCCGTTAGGTTCTGGGGCACCATTCATAACCAACCACTAAGATGGAGTTTTCCCAAATTTTCAACATAACTAATGATTTCCTGACTGAAAGCAGAAAGCAGGATGTGAGCTTTCCAGGCAATTAATTCTTTAAAGTCACTATGCTAAGTGTTCATAGAAAGGCTTCAAAAAATATATTAAATCATAGAAAATGTTTTTCATTTGAAGGTATCTTGGGTTTATTTATAGTGTACTTTTAAAAAACTTATTTCAGGGAATGAATTGGGTCACAGAGTTATGGAATGCTATTTTTTTCTTTTTGCTCACCCTAGGCCTCATTTTATGAATGATTTGTTCCAAAAGAGGACTTTCAAACATGTTTTGAGCAGCATCTCCATCATAAAAATATGAATTTTACAAAGTAAGAGAATACCTTTCACTGAGATATTGCAGTGAAGAAGAGCATGGACTTTGGGCCTAGAGAGCGTGAATTAACATCCTGGAATTCACAGCAACTCACAGCTACTACCTATATGTGAAACTGTTAGTAACTCCATTGTGTCTGACTTTTTGTAACCCCATGGACTGTAGCCTGCCAGACTCCTCTGTCCATAGAATTCTCTAGGCAAGAAGGGAATGGCTACCCACTCCAAGTATTCTTGCCTGGAGAATTCCAAGGACAAAGGCACCTAGTAGGCTACATACAGTCCATAGGGTCGCAAAGAGTGGGCTATGACTGAACGATTATCACCTTCACCATTATGGGACCCAGTCTCATGACTGAGCCTTTCAGGGCCCTACTTTCTTTATTTTTAAAATGGGAATGAGAGCACTGACCTGATGGAGTTGTTGAATGATTAAATTAATTGATAGCTATAAAATGTTTTTATAGTATTTGCATAAGTGATAATGATCATTACCTAGTTGATTCATAAAATTCTGAACTTCATTCCTGACAGGAAAAATATCTCATTAATTTACAGTCACCTATCTGAAGTTTTGAGAAGACTGTGATGCTAAGCCACAAAGTTAAAGTAAGTTAGTTCTATTCATTGTGGATAAATAAAAATTTAATTATGTCTGACAAGAGTTTGTTTTATAAATAATATTACTCTCCCTTTGAATTTCTCTTTAAATCTCATTTCATATGTAAGAACTATATACTAAGAATATACATATGTATATATAATATGTAGGAATTATATAAGTATATATAACATATATATATACACATATATAAATATATTTAAGAACATATATATATATATACACACACACACATATACATACATATGTGAGTATATATAAGAACCGAATCAATGGACATGAGTTTGAACAAACTCTGGGAGAGAGTGAAGGACAGGAAAGCCTGGCATGCTGAATCCATGAGGCTGCAAAGAATCAGACATGACTTAGGGACTGAATACCCAAAAAATAAGAATTATACACTGAGAATAAAGATTAGATTCTATTTGAAAATTTTAACTGAATGAATGACAAGGCCTTCTATCTCCAGGTATACAGTCTCTGATATAGACAGCCAGGTGTGGCCACAACCAAATTCATACAGCCTGCTGGTTGCTTGAGGTGTATCTAGAGAAGCCCCTATAACGCAGACCTTCTCAGATCCATCCGAGTTGCACATCATCTTGTCATTCTGCTTCTTGACATTAACCTTCCTTTCCTGTTTGCTTGTTAACCCATTTCCACTGCCCATTTTTCATGTTTCCACATTCTACATTGTTCTAAAACAGAATGAAGTAGTTTATTTGCTTTATCCAGGATAAAGAAAGTGGGAGGGTGGATTTTTCAAGTGAAAATCTCTTGGACGAAAGAGACTCATCCTGTTTAATATGCAACAATATGTCTGTAAACACAGTCTAACAGACTTCACTGAATTGGAACCGTTCTTTCATCATTCATAAAACAATTATGCATTGAGTATCTGCGCATGCAAGGTATCCTTTAGCCCAGGACAAAACAAGTCCTTCCCTTTGTTTGGACGAAAAATACCCGCTTCCATAAAGATACAATATGTCAGGGGGTGACAAGCGCAGCAGAGGAAATCTAAGCATGGTAAGTGGCGTGCGATGGGGGAGAGGGGGGCGGGAATGCTACTTCAGATAGAGTGGTCTCAGAAGGCCTCTCTAAGGAGGTGACATTTGAGCAAAGACCTGAAAGGCGAGTACAAAGTCCAGTACTGGCCAGTGTGGTTGGAGTAAGGAGAATGCATGGCGAGTGATAGGGAATGATCTTTGCATTTAGTTTTGCTTCATTCTCATAGCTACTGGGACACTGATTTCTCTAGAACGGATCATACAAGGCCATATAGGGTCTTGTAAGGACTGTGGCTCTTACTCTAAATGAGATGGGAAACCATGGGTAGGGGAGACACAGATTATGATTTCACATTTTTTAAAGGGCTGCACTGCCTTTCTGTTCAGACTAGACTCTAGAAAGGCAAGAGTAGAATCAGGAGACTGGTGAGCAGTGGAGTCGGGATGAATGATCCAGGTAAGAAATGACAGCAGCTGGGATCAAGATGTTAACTGTAGACATGGTGGGAATATGGTTACATTTGGAATTAATTTCTCCCTGTCATTTCTGGGCCTTAATTCATGTAGTTCTTTGGTGCAGTCTTTAACATTGTACCCATCATAGCATATAATGATTGTTCATATGTATATCAGTCTGCAGGAGTTGGTGATGGACAGGGAAGCCTGGCGTGCTGCAGTCCATGGGGTCACAAAGAGTCGGACATGACTGAATGACTGAACTGAACTGATATCAGTCTCCTCCAGGTAAAAGTGATCCAACCTCTTACTACTCTTATATTTCTAATTTCTAGGATTTTGAAGGTGTCCAACAAACATCTTTGGAGTGAATGCATCCCCAGGTGTGTCCTTCTGGATATGGATTAGCACAGGTTTTAAAGTCTGTTTCAAAACCAGGGAGGGCAACCTGAACTATGGAATAACTTAGAAAATATTTCTAGAGAAATCAGTGATCCAGGAGGGATGGGAGGAAATAAGAAGTACATGCAAATGTCAGGATTTTTCCATTAAATAATTAAGCCCACTTTTCACTTACAAATGTCCTCCATATGTATGCCTAGTTTCTCGACTACTGTACTTTAATAAAATAGGTGTTGTGCTCAATTAAATGTTATATCATAAAATAATTCTAGGAAAAACATTTACATGTTTATAATATGCATATGTGCTTATGCACATGTGTATGAATAAAACAGCCAAGAATCCAGGAATATAATATTGTCCACTAAGAGGTCCACTGACCAAACTGCTGAAACAGGGTTGCAAAATCCATTTTAATATATGATAAGTCAATATCCTCCTATATGACACATAAAATATTTGTAGTGTAAACCTATAGGTCTGGCCAATAACCAAACCACCTGACCTGCCTCTTAAGAAACCAATATGCAGGTCAGGAAGCAACAGTTAGAATTAGACATGGAACAACAGACTGCTTCCAAATAGGAAAAGGAGTACGTCAAGGCTGTATACTGTCACCCTGCTTATTTAACTTCTATGCAGAGTACATCATGAGAAACGCTGGGCTGGAAGAAGCACAAGGTGGAATCAAGATTGCCTGGAGAAATATCAATAACCTCAGATATGCAGATGACACCACCCTTATGGCAGAAAGTGAAGAGGAACTAAAAAGCCTCTTGATGAAAGTGAAAGAGGAGAGTGAAAAAGTTGGCCTAAAGCTCAACATTCAGAAAACGAAGATCATGGCATCCAGTCCCATCACTTCATGGGAAATAGATGGGGAAACAGTGGAAACAGTGTCAGACTTTATTTTTTGGGGCTCCAAGATCACTGCAGATGGTGATCGCAGCCATGAAATTAAGACACTTACTCCTTGGAAGGCAAGTTATGACCAACCTAGATAGCATATTAAGGAGCAGGACACTACTTTGCCAACAAAGGTCCATCTAAGTCAAGGCTATGG
>SJYX01021956.1:250381-261912 GCA_006410675.1 Oreotragus oreotragus
CAGTACTTTGGCCACCTCATGCGAAGAGTTGACTCATTGGAAAAGACTCTGATGCTGGGAGGGATTGGGGGCAGGAGGAGAAGGGGACGACAGAGGATGAGATGGCTGGATGGCATCATTGACTTAATGGACATGAGTTGGAGTAAACTCCAGAAGTTAGTGATGGACAGGGAGGCCTGGCATGCTGTGATTCATGGGGTCACAAAGAGTCGGACATGACTGAGCAACTGAACTGAACTGAACTGAATAAATTGGAGTCAAGATTCTAATTTTTTTTCAGTTAAATTTAATTTGTTAGGCAGCAGTTAAGCCTGATTTGTGAAGATATGTACACTGACTCTCAAGATAGTAACCTCCACCCATCATAACCTCTTTAAACTTCAAGGAATGCATGGACTATTTAAGTGCAAACCTTTTACAGTGTAGTGCAATTCTTTGACAATGTATCATTCTCAGCTGGGTATATCAAGTAAAGTTTTAAAGGAGGAAGAGGAGAGTATTTCATTTGGAGGCATGCTCCTACATTTATTATGTTTGAGCAACATAGAGAAAGTTAATGTGGCTACAGAAAGTGGATTATATATTATGGCTTTGCAGATAATGGAGTTATTTGGAAGACTGTCTTTATAGCAAATAGGCAAACATGGATGTTGGAATGAAAGTTTGTAAATAGGTAAATATGGATGGTCTATTGATGAAACTTAGTTTTATATATTAACTTTCTGAAATAACTCATGTACTATTTTTCAGTTAATAAAAATGGTATCACCTAATTGAAACAAAACTGCTCTATGTTATACTTTAAACAATGGTCTTGCTATGTTCAAATTAGGTCTCAAAGGTTGTAGATGGGGGAAAACCAAAAACATCATGATTCTGTGACACCACAGCCTAAGCAAGTCACAGAAAGTAGGTAACTGTTTTATAAGAAAAGAAGCACAAAGTAGATACTAATTAATTAGGTATGATACAGATACATTTTTCTATGTAGCACTGTAACGTGAGTAAAAGCTGACTTACTGTGGAGCTTCATGGGCAAGTTAGAAAGCTATTTACAATGTCAGTATAGGAGTTCTCTACACAGATTCTAAAGTCTCTCTCTTTCTCACACACATACACACACACTTTTCAGGCTATTTAGGATGACTTTTGACAACTCTTTTTGATAAGCCAATTAGTTAAAATATTTTAGAAATGTTCTTATTGTTTTAAATAAGTTATTATTGCAAGCCCAGGACATTTTTTTCCTTAGCAATTATGCTATAATAGATAGCCTGAAAAACTTTAAATATAGGGTAAAAGTTAGAGTACATTTTTTTTTTTTTTTTATGAAGGACTGAGTTAAATAGCGTATTGTTGCACTGTGTTAGCTGCTGTCGTGTCTGACTCTTTGCAACCCCGGGACTGCAACCCCATGCCAGGCTCCTGTCAGAGAATTTTCCAGGCAACAATACTGGAGTGGGTTGCCATTTTCTTCTCCAGGGGATCTGCCCAACCCAGGGGTCGAACCTGGGTCTCCTGCATTGCAGGAAGTTACTTTACCATCTGAGTCACCAGGGAAGTAGCAGAAATATTAAAAATTAAAGCACTAAAAAGAAAGAAGAGGAACCCAAGTTGGAAAGGTGGAAGTAAAACCACAGTTGTTCATAGATGACATCATTCTATAGATAGAAAACCCTAAGCATGCCACCGCCAGAAAACTTCTAGAGCTCATTAATGAATTCAGTAACGTTGCAGGAGACAAAGTTAATAGACAGAAATCTGTTGCATTTCTACACACTAAGAATTAATCATCAGAAAGAGAAATTAAGGAAACAATCCCATTTACAATTGTATCTAAAGAGTAAAATATCTAGGAATAAACCTATCTAAAGAGGTAATCGACCCATATATGTACGGAAAAATATTAAGACACTGATCAAAGAAATTGAAGATGATACAAACAGAGGGAAAGATATGCTGTGTTCATAAACTGGAAGAGTTAATATTGTTAAAATGACCATACTACCAAGGCAATTTACATATTCAATGCAATCCCTATGAAAATCCCAAGTGCATTTTTTTTTTTTTTCCAAAATTAGAACAAACAGTTTTAAAATTTATATGGAAACACAAAACATCTCAAATAGCCAAAACAATCTTGAAAAAGAATGGAGCCAAAGGAATCATGCTCTCTGATTTCAGACTGTATTACAAGGCTACTGCTGCTGCTGCTAAGTCGCTTCAGTCGTATCCAACTTTGTGTGACCCCAGAGATAGCAGCCCACCAGGTTCCCCCATCCCTAGGATTCTCCAGGCAAGAACACTGGAGTGGGTTGCCATTTCTTTCTCCAATGCAAGAAAGTGAAAAGTGAAAGGGAAGTCACTCAGTCGTGTCCGACTCTCAGCGACCCCATGGACTGCAGCCTACCAGGTTCCCCCGTCCATGGGACTTTCCAGGCAAGAGCACTGGAGTGGTTTGCCATTGCCTTCTCCAATTACAAGGCTACAGGAATCAAAACAGTATGGTACTAGCATAAAAACGGACACAGATCAATGGAACAAAATAGACAGCCCAGAAATAAACCCATGCATTTATGGTCAACTAACTTACAACAAAGGAGGAAAGAACACACAATGGAGAAAAGACAGTCTGTTCAATAAATAGTGCTGGGAAAACTAGACAACTGCATGTAAAAGAATTATATTAGAACATTCTTTAATACCACACACAAAAGTAAACTCAAAATCTAAGACCAGATACTATAAATCTCCTAGAGGAAAACCTGGGCAGAACATTTTTTGACATAAATCAGAGAAATATTTTTTGAATCTGTCTCCTAAAGTAAATAAAAGCAAAAGTAAACAACTAGTGCCTAATGAAACTTAAAAGCTTTTGCAAAGTGGAGGAAACCATTGATAGGATGAAAGGACAATACACTGAATGGAAGAATATATTTACAAATGATATAACCAATAAAGGATTAGTATCCAATGTTTTTCCAGTAGTTTTCCAGTAGTCATGTATGGATGTGAGAACTGGACTATAAAGAAAGAATTGATATACTTTTGAACTGTGGTGTTGGAGAAGACTCTTGAGAGTCCCTTGGACTGAAGAATATATTTACAAATGATATAACCAATAAAGGATTAGTATCCAATGTTTTTCCAGTAGTCATGTATGGATGTGAAAATTGGACTATAAAGAAAGAATTGATATACTTTTGAACTGTGGTGTTGGAGAAGACTCTCGAGAGTCCCTTGGACTGCAAGGAGATCCAACCAGTCCATCTTAAAGGAGATCAGTCCTGAATACTCATTGGAAGGACTGATGTTGAAGCTGAAACTCCAATACTTTGGCTACCTGATGTGAAGAGCTGACTCATCTGAAAAGACCCTGATGCTGGGAAAGATTGAGGGCAGGAGGAGACGAGGACGACAGAGGATGAGATGGCTGGATGGCATCACCAACTCAATGGACATGAGTCTGTGTGAACTCTGGGAGTTGGTGATCGACAGGGAGGCCTAGTGTGCTGCAGTTCATGGGGTTGCAAAGAGTTGGACACGACTGAGCGACTGAACTGATCCAACATATATAAATGACTCAGATCAAAGATGATTCCATTTTGATGAGAAAAAACTGCTCAACACCACTTTCGTGCTAAACATCAGCAAATTTTCTAATTGGCATCAATTGTCTTTTCCCTTTCTTTTCCTTATTCCCTCAGCACTCTATATCCTTATCCACTAAGAGTTCACATGTTAATTCTGCACCAGGCTCTGCTTCAAGCTCTCCTTTGGCATGATTCCATGTATTACCACTTACATCATTCTTACTTTAGCCGCTCATCCCTAGACATATTCCAAACTTAGAATTTTCTCTTCTTTCTTAGGAAAACGCCCTTGTCCTAGGCTGCCACATTCCACACTACTCTAGAAAAAAAAAAAAAAAAAACCAGCATATGCTAACACATTAATATGTACAAATAACACTGCCTACCCCACTCACCAAGTGGCAATTTAACATTCAGGATTATAATTACCCAAAGGAGAACTACCACTGCTGGGAATTTTCAGGTAAATTTGTAGCAAGATAATCATTTGAGAGAGGTGACTATCTTTGGATGTTCTTCAGATCCTCTAAGTATTTGCTGATGTACAAGAAATGACACACTGCTTCATCAAAGGCTGATGGTCCATCACACAAACAAGTAACCAGCGTGTCTTGGGCCCCTGCAGTGTTCTTCCCCTTTCTAGGTCTTGGTCGTGGTACTTTACAGCATGGTATTTAGACAAGTTATAGAGGCCAGAGTCAAGTCATACTCACAGCCTTCTGCAGCAAAGGCTTCTTCTTGGAAAGAGAATTAGGAAAAGCAGATGGTCAATGTCACACTGGATCAGCTGTGCTGTATGGGCGGAATGGAGGGGTCTCAGTGGACTCTGTGTTGTCCACCCTCGGCATTAGATAGCAGTGCACATCTGACTTAGGCTGCTCTTATGACGAACCACCACGGCACACTCATTGTTTTGATGTAAAGAGCCCTGCGGATTGCTTTTGATCTACATATTAACAAAGACAAGAAAGACAGCCAGGTTACTTCTTAGAAGCAACAAGAAAGACATTTTCCCTTGAAAATGGGCAAGGTACATCCCTGCTGGAAAAGACACACACACAAACAAAACAAAACAAACAAACAAGAAATGAAAATCCTTTTATCCAGAATCTGTGGCTCGCTTTCTTGTATTCCTCAGTACACACGAATATGTGAAAATGCACAGCATTCAGACGTGCAGCTTGATCGAGTGATAATCTCTTATAATGTTCCTCTATTTAAAGCAACAAACAGATGGAGGGTTTATGAGCAAGGCTGGTAAAAGTAAAAGCAAATGATTGTAATAGTTGTACTTTTAATAGGATTCCCCGCAATCAAAAACATTATTCCCCAAGGGACAAATTGTTCTATAAAATTACATTACTTAGGAAAGAGACAGTCCGCCCTGCCTCTGCTGAGGCGACAGAGGACTGCAGGATGGCCTTTACTGCAGGGAGTCTCAAGTCAGATGGGTGTTCTAGAAGGAAGAGG
Organism: Oreotragus oreotragus; assembly: GCA_006410675.1. Lineage (NCBI taxonomy): Eukaryota > Metazoa > Chordata > Mammalia > Artiodactyla > Bovidae > Oreotragus > Oreotragus oreotragus. Next base: position 255,445 of record SJYX01021956.1, read on the forward strand.
GCTACCCGGCTCCACAATCCCGAAGAAGAAACTCGGTGGAACAGGGTCAAAAGTAGAAAGATCAAGTGGCGAAAGGGGGTATAAAGTATGTCTGAGCTTGGACTGAATTTATTACCTTCTAATTCTCTACTTTGAAAAACAAGGTTTGGGAAATTCCTAGGGACTTAAGCTAAGCATGCCGCAGTACTCCTCTCTGCCAATTCAGACCAAAATCTCGCTCAAGCACAGCAAATCTTCCTTACCAAACAGTGGAACCGTAAACAATCCAACACTAATTTGTTATCATTATCCCTCTTTAAGAGAAACAGAACTCACTATAATTCTATCATTAAGATGAATATACCGTTTTAAGGCCTTTACGTAAATTATAATTAAAGCTAATCTCAATGAAAGTTATTACACCATTTTGGAAGAAAATAAACAGCCCAGAGAGAGGGAAACAATGTGGTCCATAACTCGCTCCAAAAATATTTTTTGCCTCCAAAGCTCACATTGAGGGAGACATTCCTGCGCGTGATACAAATGGTTCTGACATTAAGAAAAGTAAACAAGTAAGAAAAATAAAGATGGAAAAATTCTGTGGTCAGTTCACAAGTGCTTTTTTATTGTTTGAGGCAGGGTTAAAGCCTTTTATAAAGACAAGGATATATGTGCCACAAGATTAGACGTGACATTGGACTAGTCCAGCTGCCCTTGCACAGGACTCCGGCTGCCCATAATATGCCACGGAAGAACCATGTGCTGGTGCTTTCAGACAAAGAACCAGGGTGGGGCTGAATACAGTTCATTTAAAGCATCATCTCAATGCTATTTTATAGATCAAAAGAGTAAAGATACCTGACTCTGGTTATTAATGGATTTGAGAGATAAGGCCAAACATTGAATATTCTCTAATATTAATGGTATTAAGGGTTTTGATCTAAATTTGTCTCAATAACTGATTACTGAATGTTGTGTGTAACCTACAAGAGGGACTCCTGCCAACACCAGCGTAAGTCATTCAGGGACTGTGTTAAGTCAGTAGGCCAGAGGCCATGGAAATGGACTTGAACAGAGAAAGCGGGCTCTTGTTGGGCGTCTCGGGGGTTCTGAGACTTAAACACCTTTACCATAGCAGCTCTCTAGTCTTTTGGCATCCATAACTAGGAACGAGTCTCATTTATGTTTTGTTGTCCTTAAACTAACAGAGTACTGGGAGACCCTGGACAATGAACACTTGGTCTAAAGAAAAATAAACATAAATGCTACTGTGTCAAGAGCAAAGAGGCTTTCAAACATCCTCTACTGGTGTATCAGTATATTACATGGAATTACAGCCATCCAACCATCATGATTATGCTCATTTTCCTTGTAACATTAGGGCTGGAATATAAACAAAGGTATACAAAGACGATCTCATAAGCTATGCATTTCATTTCTGAGAGATTCCGAGAAATTAAATTCAAAGGGTTTGTGCCTTTTATTAAAAACTGTTTGGTCTCATGAGTGTTTTCAACAGCCTCCAGTTTCCTTTTTAACTTCCTGACCTATTGCTCTATCTTTTATCACCTCACTACCTTTATACAGCACCCAAAGGGGGAAGCCATCTCCAAACACACATATGGCCATAGACACAGCTGGGTGGGTATGTGGTTAAAAATAAATAAATAAGAGTCCTTGGATAGAACCCGGTGTTGGGAAAGATGCCTGACACTGCCTAGTATTCAGGGCAAGAAGAGGATTTAGCAATGAACAAAACCATGGTAAAATCCATGCTTTCGAAGACAAGGTTTAGTGATAGCAATCTACTCCAGACAACAAATTGTAAAAGCACAAAGCTCATCATAAAAATACAACTTGGCTAAGAACTCACCTCTTCTGTTTTCCAAAAAACTGCAAACTGAAATGAATTGCCCGTGATAAACATGCTAAAAGATGATGAGGATGGGGTCAGAGGGGACCATGCAGAATACAAAAGATTAAGATTTAAGGGAAATAACAGAAAGGAGGCTTCCTCTAAACTGACTCTGTCACTAGAAATCAACCCACAGCACAATGGTATCAGAAGGATCTCTGCTCAATAGGCAAGCTGAAGACACAGCCTCTCGCACTTGACAACAGCCACCGAGTATGCTCAGGGAGGCCCCAGGTGTGACCTCTGCTCCCCTGTGAGCAGTGGAGGGGCCAGGCAATCTATCATGGTGTTCATCCTGTCAGCCCTGGTGCTTCGCCACCACTGTCTGTCACACTCGTGGATGAGACCTGCTTAAGGGCAATCATGTCAATCTCTATGTGACCACTCAGTCTAAGGCAGAAGGATGATCCTGACAGGCCTGGCAAAGTCAGCAGAAGGTACCAAAAGCTGAAGTCGTAGCTTTCCTACAGAGAAGGGTTGTAGGCCATTGTCTTTCCATTTAGCTTTTCCTTTATTTTTGCTTATTTCTTTTTNGACCACTCAGTCTAAGGCAGAAGGATGATCCTGACAGGCCTGGCAAAGTCAGCAGAAGGTACCAAAAGCTGAAGTCGTAGCTTTCCTACAGAGAAGGGTTGTAGGCCATTGTCTTTCCATTTAGCTTTTCCTTTATTTTTGCTTATTTTTTTTCTAATTCTCATGTCACTGGCTAAGGCACAGAGAACTTGCCTTTCAGAGCTGGTCATCACGGATGAACCTGTTGCCCTCTGAGTTTTTCCCATAGTAAATATAGCGACACTTCCCCAGGACACCTGCAAATTAAAAGATACACAGTTATTACTGGTGGGACAAGTATTATAGCAAGAAAACACTGGTGCCGCATGGCACAAATATAACCACAAAGCCCATGGGCAGTAGCAAATGGATTAAGCCCCCAAAGAGAAGGACCCTACTTCCTTGTCCTCAGAGTTGACATTCAAATAAAATGCCAGCAGAGCACAGGCTCCTGAGAAGAATATTTTTCCTGAATGATTTGTCGTTCACATTTTAAAGAATTTTCTAGTTAGGCCAGTTACTTCTCAAAACAAAGCAAAACCCTCATTCTCTCTCCAAGTTCCCTTAGTAGACTCTCTAAAAACGTTAAATTAAGAATTAAAAGATGGGCTCAGCCTAAACACAAGACATAAAACAATCCTTCTAGAATGTGGAATTTCAAATCCTTTATCATGAATCAATTTTGTTAATATCCAGACAGAACCTTCCAAATCGCAGGAGACATCAAGTACATAATGGATGATTAAGGAAGGACGGTGTTCACAAAATGCCACGTGGAAAGTATCGGTGCCTCTGACAGTAAATGGTTTCTTCTTACAGAGGTCCTGAACTATACTCTCAGGTTGGAATGCACTTGGTTTTCATCTTCAGTTTTATTTTAAATAATTTTGTGGCTCCATATACAGCTTTTCTCTCTCTCACAGATTATAAGAGGACTTTAAATGATGCCCCTAGAATAAGGTCAAATCTTTCAATCAACTCATCATTTATCCTAAATACCCATAAGCAATCACTTGCTATAGTTATTTTGAAAGCTTTGAAGGATTATTAAGAAAACACCAGTTTTTTACATGAAATTATTTATAACTACAATTTGATTTTTGCCACCTTTGGTTTCTTTCCTTCTAATTTTAGAAAAACTAACTTAAAACTCAGTTTCATGGAGTTATCTTATTACTAATAGTACTTGAGTCTCTGAAATGTGCATAACCAGAAAAAAAAGTGTCCATAACACATAAATTCATGAAATACGAATCTGTCTGTAAAAAGAGTCACCTATATACATGTTTTTCTCCCATTATTTTGATAGTGTGAAACTAACAACCGCTATCTACTATTCATCAGGGATAAATCAGCACTTGAAAATCAAGCAGGTTCTTCGCATCAGAAGTCCTATGTGGCAAATACTTGGGTCACTGTACGGGAGGTATTTCTCCACCACAGAACTGTAGACTGTATTCTTCAACATGGATTAAAAATGACTTAGAAACGTCTAAACACAAGGCAGATGCTCCTTGGTTTGGATGACTTGGGACGACAAGGAGAACTGCTGCGGTCACAGAATCTCTGCAAGTTTGCAGTCGAGAGAGGGTGACATCATTTCATGGCCTCAGAATGGGCCCTGGGCTGGCTGTCATCACCTCCGCTTCCTGCCAGGGCCCCCTGAGAAAGTTCACTGTGGACCACTCCTCACCTCTGGCCATGCTTTCTCCTTGGCCCCCAGTCCCCAAGTTCTGCTTTCCACTACTGGTCTGGTGCCCGGAAACACTGAGGTTGGATGAAACCTCCCTGAGACCCTTCTTGGGGCCTAAATTATTCTTTTGGCTGTTGACCCTGAGCTGTTCCCTTTACTGTGCTGAATTACACAGCACCTGGAACTGCGCTAACACGGTCATCAGAGCCAGGACAGGTCTGTGGGCATAGCTCTTGAGGCTGCAGTCCTGGAACAGCACCCCCTACAGGCCTGGGTGGGAGTGTCTCAAAAGTCTTTGAAAATCCACAAGGGGCTTCCTTAAACATAACTGATTCCAAGAAATCCTGAAGCATGTGGACGGATGAGGCTATGGGATGTTAATTTCTCTCTACAGCACCAGGACAGCAAGAAGTTTTATAAAAAGAAATGAATAGGGTTGTCAGATGTTATAAAGAACATAGTCTTTCTCTTGAGTGAAATTTCCTGCCAGGGCCCCCTGAGAAAGTTCACTGTGGACCACTCCTCACCTCTGGCCATGCTTTCTCCTTGGCCCCCAGTCCCCAAGTTCTGCTTTCCACTACTGGTCTGGTGCCCGGAAACACTGAGGTTGGATGAAACCTCCCTGAGACCCTTCTTGGGGCCTAAATTATTCTTTTGGCTGTTGACCCTGAGCTGTTCCCTTTACTGTGCTGAATTACACAGCACCTGGAACTGTGCTAACACGGTCATCAGAGCTAGGACAGGTCTGTGGGCATAGCTCTTGAGGCTGCAGTCCTGGAACAGCACCCCCTACAGGCCTGGGTGGGAGTGTCTCAAAAGTCTTTGAAAATCCACAAGGGGCTTCCTTAAACATAACTGATTCCAAGAAATCCTGAAGCATGTGGACGGATGAGGCTATGGGATGTTAATTTCTCTCTACAGCACCAGGACAGCAAGAAGTTTTATAAAAAGAAATGAATAGGGTTGTCAGATGTTATAAAGAACATAGTCTTTCTCTTGAGTGAAAGAATGAAAGGCAGATACAGACACACAGACACACAAACACACACACGCACACACACACACACGCACACACACAAAATATCAGCAGGCGCATTTACTGCAGGAGACTCTCCAGCACATTGGGGACTGAGTTTCTTCTCTCTGCGCTCTCTCCATGGCAAACTTCGACTGCAGACCTTGCCTATAGACAGCCTAAATAGCAACTGCTCTTCTGGAAACAGGCTGGATATTCCTGAACGCGGGCTGTAATGTGGAGGGAGGGGATGTGTTCTGAGGTATGCACAACCCTGCCCTTCTGTTCTGGTCGGCACTGATAACAGTCCTTTTTAAGGCCTGCCCTGTTCCTGTGGGCCTGAAAGTGAGAATGTTTATAGATACCCCGGTGAGAAAAGGCTGTTTGATGAATGCAGGAGTCTGTGGCAAAGTGTCAGAGCTTGCAAAATGAGGCAAGGACATGAGGTATTAATATTGTCAATGATCGCTTGACGGGAAAACAGATACCGCGCTCACCCTCAGATTTAAATAGACATCAAGTGCATTAATGACAAGAGGGCCGACTTCAAACAAAGGGGCTGTGTGGTGGGGAGCAGAGCCAGTCTCCGGGCTGGCATAACCGGATCTGAAAAGACACTGTCAGGGCTCGAGACAGGCCCAGGATTGTGTGCGGTGACAGAAAACAGAGATGCTGACAGAGATACCAGAGCCGTATAATGCCAGGGATATTCTAACACTGCCTGCTGCTCTAACAAAAGCTGACATCACTCCCCGGCACTTGGGGTCTTCTTCGCCTCCTCCTGCACAGCGTTTCTCCCCAGACATCGTTACGAAACTTGCTACCCCGGCCAAGTTCCTAGCAGCCCTGTTCCATTAGAGCACTGGGGTCATGAGGCCCAAGGATGACCTCAGTTAATCTAAATTTGGACTCTGCAGGAGGACCACACTCATACCCCCTGATATCCTGGCTACTTGAGGTGGTCAGAGCGCCAAGGTGCAAGGAGCCGTCACCTTGAATAAAATCCGGAAAGGAAGGCCCTCAGTCTGCGGGCTCCTCCAAGAAGGCTCAGGGACAGCCTGGCAGCCCGACAATGAAATCCAGCTGCTGCTGCTCCCTGGGGAGAAAGGTGGTGCGGCTAGCGACAGTTAAAGCCAGATGAGATTTCTGACCTTGAACCGCCAATGACCGCTTAAACTGACCAAGTGGTAGCCTCCATTGAACCGCTGACCTGAGCTCACAGCTGGGAATGGATAATCCTGCCCCAAAGAGGACTTTCATGCTTAATAAATAAATAAGTAAATAACATTAACATGGCGGGGGGGGGGCGGGGGG
>SJYX01021956.1:262059-324245 GCA_006410675.1 Oreotragus oreotragus
GGGGGCGCGGGGCGGGGGAAGCCAGCCCTAAGACTTCATTTGTCATGAAGGTTATTTGTAACCTAATAGGATCTATTCATAAATGAAGCGACGCAGTGACTGTGTGTTTCCCTCTCTCTTGTTCTCCCCCGGCCTTCCTTCTCCATCATGGTAACTGCCATAAACTGTGAAGACTATGGAGGAAACAGCTTGCTTGCAAAGAACGTTTTGATGGGGAGGCGCTCCGAGGCTGGAATTCGGGAACCCGCCGGTGGTGACTCGGCAGGCGGTGGTCTCTGTGTACATCTGCAATGCACTCGCTTGTATCTCTTCAAACTCTAAATGCCTTGGGACTAGATGTGGAGCAACACATTTAATGGTAATGGTGTATGTAGTGTTTCTAATTAAAATATCTGGCTTTGCCCATAATAAGTGGAGCAGGCTTGACGCGAATCAGGCTGATGTGTAGTCTGCGCGGGGGTTTCTTTTGGGGAGCCCTGAAAAATGACAGTGCCCTGTCCCCTTGGGAATCTTCTCCTACCAAATGAGACAATCTAATTTTTCTTAAGTAGCCAGCTCTGCCATCACTGTAAGCTCTTAAAACTTTAGTTCTGGAAAGGATATGTCGGGGAAAATCTATTTTAAAGAGGCCCTTTATCTTTAAAATGTCCTCCGCCCCCACACTCCGATCGGTGTTCTAATTATGCAGGTTAGGTTTTGACCTTGGGGCTGCCTGGGGGTTGGGACTCAGCATCTTTTCTTGGCTACACCAGTGTGGCCATGGTAGGACTGAGGAAAACCCTAGGTGTCCTGGAAAGGACATCTTCGGATACCCTGCAGAGGCCAGCAAACACCCCAGGACTTGCTGACATCCCATATGGCCTTGTCTTACCATCTATTTAGTAAGGGGAGGTGGGGAAAGACCTGCATTTAAATCCAGTTTGGCCCCTAACAGCTGAGGACACATACCCACACACGTTCCTTCACTGGGCTGGTTTTCCCACTTGTAAAATGAGGGCAAGGGGCCAGAGATCTCAGAGTTCCACCTTGCTTGTGAAATAGATGATTCAGCATTTCTGAATGTTTCCCTTATGAAGATAAGGATGCCAGGTACTATACTGCCTGATGTAGGAGACAGGGCCAATGGTTAGTTAATCAAAATTTGATTTGGACCAAGTCAGCTCTTGAAACCCATCCAGCCCATTTTCCTATAATACATAAAAGGGAGCTCTGCTGGACCTCCAAACACCCAAGGAAAGAATTTCCACTCACTTTCTTGCAACCTGCATTTCATACCCAGAGCTGGGACATGCTCACCACTAATTAGCTCATGTCCCCCTGGCTTTGACGTAGCTCGAGTCTCCTACTCTATGCTTGATAAAACTGAAGACTAACTATCAGAGTAAATGGTCTACCATTTGTATTTTAGCTGTGAAAGAATAATAGTCTTTCCTCATACAAAAATTCATCTGATGATGGAATACTGGCTGGACCAATAGCATGGAGAAAGTATAGATTTTATTATCACTAATAATGTTAGTTTTGGTAGTCATTGCTTTAAATGCTATTATCACAAATGTATGTAAGTGTAAGTGTGTAATGACAAACAGATTGTAATCTGTTTGTGATCACTAGCACCTTCCAATCAGTGCTACAAAATAAGCAGGGCCTGAGGACTCATTCAACTCCCATCTGTACGGGTAAAGAAGGGAACCAGACTCTTTGTGGCCTCTGAAGAGTGATGATGATATTGTGAAGGCGTGGGTGGGCCCAGAGATGGAAAGAATATTTGGAGAGTCTTTCTGGTTCATTATGGAAGGTTCTGTGTGACATTATCCATAGTGTGAACATGTCACCTCTACAATAATCCCTCCTCCTCAATTTCTAATCAGTGCTTCAAACAGTAATTAGTACTAAGGAGGTGTTCAATAAATATTTGAATAGATAAATTTAATACCATTCAAATTATCTGTACCCAATTTAAACAGAATCCATAAGTGAGGAATTTCAGTTGTTAAACACTCATACTTTAACCTTCGTTAAGATGACAGGCATCTGAAATGTTTTAAAAATATACACAGATTAAATGTTTGCAAAGTAACAGAAGGCAACAGCCTCAATTCCTCAACACTGATGTTGTTTTTATGCTCAACACTTTCCTCCCACAAAAACAAAGCAATCAGGACGTCTGGTTGGAGAGAGCGCAGTGGACTGAAGGAACATTATCATCCAGCCTTAAGAGCTGTAAACATCATACAGGGGAAAGGACATTCCCCAGAAAGCCCATTCCTCGGCCTTTGTTCTGTGCAGGTCCTAAGTAAACCGGGAACTGGAAGGCATAAACAGCTATGCTTTATGGTCCTGAGAAGTGGCTGGAGCAATACTCCGAGGTCAGCCTGTGTGATGGACTATCAGCTCCACTGTGGACATCACACAGGATTCAGCAGAGCTTGCAGAATTGCAGGCTCCAAGTACAACAGCCTCCTTCAGCATAAGCTACTTAAGAACAAAGCAAAGATTTTAAAAGAAAACAAAAAGAAGAGAGATTTTAAAATGGTCTTAAGGGAAGGGGTTGCTGGGAAGCAGTTTTAGGGGAAGCAGGAAGGACAAAGTCCACCTTCTGTGGGGAGCATATTTTCCCTTCATCTGCAGACCCGTCCGGGAAGCCTTAGGCTGGAAATAAAACGGGGACAGGCTCCCCACTTGACCCTTGGAAAGGGAGAGAAGACAAAGCGAGACTTCCTCCCAAACTAGCTGAGCGTGGTTTCAGGCCAGAGTCCCGGCTTGTAACCTGCGTCTTGGCTTGGAGCAGGGTGCCGCGCTGATGAGGCACTTGCTAAACTCCAGAAGGCGCATCCGGGCTCCTGCTCTGCTCTCCCTGGACTGGTGGGCATGCCCTCCTTGCCAAGCACTGAAGTGGCCACCTCAAACAGCGCTGCTCAAGTCTCTCAAATGAGTGCACTGCTTTAATCTCTTCTCCTTTATTATATAAAACAACCCCAGGAGGGATAGTCTCACCCTGCTCTGCTGACCCTGATATTTCGCCATGGTGGACCTCTGAATGCTGCCATTTGGACCCCCAGGGTGCTCTGGCTACTGGCTTATAAATATAACACAAACTAGCCTGGTTCTTTTTCTTCTGGAAAACATTAATTATTCAGAGAAAACTACATTTCATCAATTTAATTTCTTAATTTTTAAATGCAAAGTCAAGCCACATTCTATTTTTAATATTTTCATTTTTCTTTGGAATTATTTTCAAAGGGGATTAATTCTTTTCCATGTAATTTTTTACATTAAGGTGAAATTCCTCCACCAGCTTTTGGCAAATATCAAATTTGACTGGTTATACCTTCTATATCTCTTTAAGTCATTAATTTTCACAAGGTTGCATTTCCTTGAGTAAAACTTGGCAGATGTAAATTGTGACAGGAAGAATTAAGTCCTCTGCTGAAGTTTAGACAACACATTGTATTGTGTGTCATTTTAGTTCACTTCAATTTTATTTTGTTTTCATTATTGCTACAAAGGCTAATTCCTTTCCATGAATTTGTGCAGTTTTCAATGTGCCGACAAGATATAAATCTTTGGTCACTTTTCCATCCATAATAAATTGCCCTATGTGCAGGTTTAGTTGCTGTCAGTTTATTCTGGATTAAGGAAATGGCAGTTTGTATTTATTTTTAGCACAGAATACATAGGACATGTGTAAATACTCTGGATGCACAAGAGGATCTACCTCGTGGGTTATATACTCTGCTCCTTACCAAATACCATCCGGAAAACTACAGTAGGGGTCACCTCATCAAAGGTGTGGATACATCCGTACGCTGAAAGAAAGCTGGCACAAATGCTGGGCACCATCTCCCTTTGAGAAAAGGACACTTGGCCGCATGCTCAGCCCGCTCCAGTGAGGCCTGAAGGAAGGTTAAACTTTCTACTGAGAGAGAACAGATTATACAGCCTCCTTAGACAAATGCTGGGCCTTGTCACGTCTCACCCGTGTGTTTGTAAGGAAGAAAAAAGCTGGGGAAGGAAACCAGTCAGCGGGGAAAGTATCTTGGCAAAATCGCTACTGAAGGTGAGAGGAATGCAAGGCTGAGAAGCTAATGCCCTCCCCGCTGCACCCCCTGACCCCGCCAGCCTGACGAGGCTGCAGGAACAGCCACGTGAGCAGGCAGACAAGTTGACATGTGACAAGCCAGAGCCGGTGGAAAATGCACTCGGGCTCCCAGGGCAGCTGAAATGAGGCTTGTCATTTTAGAAGAGAAGGAGGAAGGAGAGGATTAAAAAAGATGCAGGGCCAGTTTCTCCCTCAGATAGCCTGTTAGTGGGAAGCATGAAAGCGGGGGCAGGCCTGAGAGACGTGTGCACCTTTGAGTGGATCCCTAGTCAGCAGACCCGCAGCCTCACTGTGAGCCCCGGGCCCTGTGCTCCGGTTGCAGAGGCTGCAGCCCTTCCCAGACCTGACCAGGCCACTCAGTGTCCTCTCCGCACTGAGGAAATACGAAGCTGACAGATTTAAAAGTTATCTGGCAGCGGATGTTTCCATGATGTGAATCTTGGAAGAGAAACAGTCAACATGCTTTTCCTCAGATGTCAATGCTCTTTAAATGATTTTGTATTGGGGGTCGTGTGTGTAGGCAGAGATGGACGGGAAAGTATCCCAGGTCTGAGTGGGGGCTCCCTTGCTCCCTGGTTTGAACGCCGGTAATACGATTGGCTCTTACCTCAATACATGCTATATTTCAATCAAAGAGGAGCATGTAAATATCAGAGATCAAATGCTGCAGTAAATATTTCCATGCTCCCAAAACATCCCCTCTTCAGAAAACCAAATCAACCCAAACAAAAAACAAAAAATAACAACCAATAACCCACCATTGCTAAATCTTCTTAGCAACCCAAATTTTGAGTTTGCTTTTCAGGTTACATATTTTTTTGTGTATGCCAGTTAAGAATGAAGCCAGAAATGGTTTTCACTCTGACTTCCTAAACAATGATTCACTCATTCACTCCTATGATACTTGATTATTTTGCTGTGCTTTCTAGTAAGCTCGAACACAGAATAGGAAATTTTTCTTTGAAAGTACTTCTTTAAAGGTATTGAAGAATTCTCACTGAGACAGAATTTAAAGATCTTCATTTTCAGTAAAGGACCAAGAGAAGGTTCTAAGGGGCTTCCCCAAGGTCACACTAGCAGACCAGACACCATACAACTACAATGCTATCTTTCTTGCTTGCTTGTGGGATCTCAGTTCCCTGACCAGAGATCGAACGCATGCCCCACTGCAGTGGAAATGCAGATTCCTGACTACTGAGCCTCCAAAGTCCCAGCAATGCTATCTTGCCAGGACAAATCCCTCTGAATTATAGGACACTGCCCTTAGGATAGAAGAATGTCAAAGATACACAACCTGATTCATACCTACTTTTCCACCAGAGAAACTTAAATCCTTAAAGCCAGTTTGGTCTGTGTTCCCCTCTCCCCACCTCCCTATTCTAAGTAGGGTTTAATGGATCTGAGATGGGCTGCATTCCAAGTGCACGCCAAGATGGGATGCAAATGAGTTCAGATTCATGAAGATCCCTCTGCGCTCCTCGCTGATGGACAGCCCACCAGCCAGGCTGTCAGTCAAAATGGACAGTGGTCACGTGGTACAGCTTCATTTTTATTTATTAAGTTTTTCACTGAAGAACTCAGAAATCTTTCAGATAGGAGAGAGAAAAGGGAAAAAAATCTTTTTCACCCTTCTATCACCTCTTCCATCCCTGCCACGATTTCTGCATTCATCTTTGGAGTGTGGCCACTAGAGGGCAGCATGAATTTAGGAAAAACAGCTGCTTTCTTAAAAAAATAAATAAATAACTGATGGCAACGACTCGGGGAGGGCCATTAAAGTCACACTGGGCTTTTGGTCACCAGTTATAGGTTCTGTAATGATCAATACGTCATGTTTGCTCAATCTGTGCTGAAGGCTTCCTGGGAATGGGGTTACCAGACACCCCCCTACTGCTCACCCCTCCTTTTGGAGGCCTCTGGTCTGGATTTCAGGGACCAATTTTCTTTCCCATCAATTGCTCTAATTAGTCTTCAAGGCTCAGGGTTTGGGAATATTTGCATATCACCTGTATAAATGTCAAGAAACATGCAAAGATAAACAGAGACAGATTCCTATACTTAGAAAAAAGTTCGTTTTCGTCAGGGACGTCTACAAGGAAATAAGCTATTTAATGGCATGGAGTTACTAATCATCATTTGAGAGCAAAAAAGAAAAAAAAGTGAAAAACATAAAAATTAAAGAAAAACTGGGTCAATAAAGCATACAAAAAGCATGTGTACTCCATCCATGCAAATCCTGGCTGCCTTCCACCCAAAGGTCGTCTTCCTTCTTAGAGTATCTGCCCAGGAAAAGAGAGGTAGACAAATCTAGGAGACTGGGATTAACACACAGACACCACTATGTGTAAAACAGATAACTAATAAGGACCTACTTCATAGGTAGGGACCTCTACTCAGTATTCTGTAATAACCTATATGGGAAAAGAATCTGAAAAAGACAAGAGTAGACACATGTATATGCATAACTGAATCACTTTATTGTATACCTGAATCTAACACAACATTGTAAATCAACTATACTCCAACAAAAATTAATGAAAAAGTAGTAAAAAGAGGTAGAAACGACTCAAATAAAAATAAAACTTATTCCAGCTTCTGTTTGATCATCATGTAGTCCCCCATCACTGGCCTCTGGCACATGGGCTAGTGATTATTTTCATGCCTAGAGCAACAAATGACCACCTCCCTTTAAGAGAAATGAGGTATTCATGGGCTTCCAGGGATCTTGAACATATCATTATTGTTGAAAGAGCTGGTATTTTAAAATGTAACTTTTTAGAATTCAAATAAGTGAGTGGATTCCACCAGAAAAAGGGAGTAAACAAAGATTGGATCTAATGGACTAGAGGAAAGTGGAGTCCAGGCGTGGTTCTGCATGTGAGCTGAGAGTCCACTCAAATGGTCAGTGAAGCAAAAATAAAATGGCTCTCACGTTTTCTTCCCTCAGACTTTCCTAATATAACAGTCATGGGATTGACTTGCCACTCGGGAAATGTTGAGTTCCAGTTAATTAATTAAATTATCTTATTAACTCATGTTTCACTAGAAACCTTTTTTGAGTTTTTGAGTACCTGTCTTTACTAGGTACCTCATGGTTTACTTCACTATATATATGTGTGTGTGTGTGTGTGTGTGTAGGTACTTTACTAGGTACCTCATGATGATCATCCATGAGGATTTATAGTGAGGATAATACAGTTCAGAGGTTTCACTAGGGTGGGACGACTGTTCAGTGAACATTTCTCAAGGTCATAAGACCTCTTTTTGTATAGGAACTCCCCAATGGCAGAGATGAGTTTTTCATCCTTGCTTACCGAGATACTCAACAGATAGCTAGTTATTGTGGAATTGGTGAAAGGATCTCAGGATACTTCTGAACTCCAGAGTTTGATACACACTCCTAGACACTGGCAGGTGGAGGAACTGCATGGCTTGCCCCCAGAACAGCAATTCTCCAACTTTCCCTGGAGCCCAGGTTACCTGGAAGGCTTGTTGAAACAGATTCTTGAGCCCCACCTCAAAGTTTCTGGTTTAGTGGGTCTGAGCTGGAGCCAAGAGTTTGCAGTTTTGCTAGTTCCCAGGTGGCAGTGATGCTACAGATTAGGGAACCACACTTTGAGCAACAAAGTTCTAGGACAACCTAAAAGGGCCCTCCCCTGCCCCTTTAAAAAAGTAAAACCTTGAACATTAGCTTTTCTTCATGTAGAATCAAGACCACTCAAATTCAGAGATAAAAATCTAGTGTATCGAGTTTTAGCAAATGGAGGTTTTACTGTCTTCCTAACAACAGTCTAAAAACAAACCTTACCTAAAATAATAATAATAGAAGATTGCTCTAGGACTTTAATATAAAATGAAAAACACGAAAGTTTAAATTTAAGTGATGTGCAGATTACATTAACAGAAGAAAAGAGTTTTTTGGATAAGTAAATTGGAATTGAATCTACAGACCATAATTTATGAAGCATAAGGAAAAAAAAAAAAAACTTGCAGAAAAAATTTCCCAGAAAGTCTTTAGCTTTTCTCTAAAATGACAGAATCTTATATGAACAAATGTGAGCAGCGGGGGTCCCCCTGCAGAGTTTGAATGGGAATTTTGGCTTCGCTCTCAAGCAGAAATTTGCTTTTGGGTTTCAGGTCTGTTCCTATTAGAAAGCTCACATCAAAAGAGGGGAAAGCATCCACAGTTCTGTCTGGTTCTTCAGGCTAAAATTTCTCAAGAGAGCCATTGAAAATAAAGACAAGTTGCTTTTTTTTTTCTTTTCATTCTTCAAGCTGCAAAAAAGAACCTCTCAAATAAAATTAAGCAGACCCAATAACAACTGAGTTTGTCATAATTCAAACTGCAAGAATTGAGGAAAAGACCTTCCTTCTTGTGGGCCCGTTAGTCCAGCCTCCATCTGCCCTTCATTAGAATCCAAACAAACTTTTCCTGTGCTGATATTACCATAATCTTTCCTAATTCCAGGACACTCTGAATTGCTCTCTCCAAAAAGAAAACAAAAGGAATCCGCTGATATATGATCTAACAGAAAGAAGTTTCCAGTACAAAAAAATAACCAGACGTATGTCATTGCAGAGAGCACAGCCTAATTCTTGGGCACTAGCAATTCTCACTGCAAAATGTCAAAGTGGTTTCCATTACTTCCTAATCTTAACTCCTCATCTTCTAACTTGCTTTGAAAAAAAAAGCACATATATGCATATATATATGCTAATGCCAAAGAAACTATAGTTTAAGTAAAAATTAATAGCAGAACACAGTTTATAAGAGCAACACGAACCTCGTGTACATTTTTTGGTCCAAAATAAAGACAATGTAAACAATAGAAGAGCATATTAGAAGTGTCTTCATTAGAGTCAGGCTCATTAAATCTTAATGAAGGCACCAGAGTCTCTCTATCAATATTAAGAGGGGTATACTTTTTGCCTATCAGTGGAACGGCCTGGGTTAGACAGACATTGCTGACAGTGGGTGGTACCAGGTGATATCTGTCTCTGGAACATACTACTTTGATGGCTTAGAATATTACCCCTTTTACTTGGCTGGCTTGAGTTTATCAAGATTCACCCTGTGGTGAGTTAACATGCCTCCACATTGGAAAAAAGATTGCCCATGGGCTACTGTGAGCCTTCCACCTAATAGAATACATCTGGCTCTGACAGTTTGATGCCCAACTCTGAGCCACATTCAGCAACACAAATTAACAGCATAGACATTGCCCACGCTGAGCAGGAAGTAATAACCTGCTACCTGCTACTTGGCCAAAATCTCATTATAAGCCATTACAGTAATTGAGGGCCCAGACTCTGTGGATATTAGACTCCCTGAGTGCTAGTCATTAGTTCAGCAGAAGAAAGGCTCTGAATGGAGGGGGTATGTGGTGGACTGGGGAGTTACTGTGCTTTGGACCATGGTGTGAATTCCATCTACAGGCTACGCCGTGGCTCTGGGAGACCTGTGAGCTGTCTCTCTTCTGCCCTGAAGCCCATGTGACCTCTCCTGGGGGGCTCAGGACCCCAGGAAGATAATGTAATTACTGGTAGGTCTCCAACAATTCTCTACAATTAAAATTTGCTTTAAATGAATATTGGGACAGCCACAAAGGGAAGAAGATGGAAAAAGAAGTCAGAATGCTCCAGATGTGTAGTAGTAGGGGTGGGGAGAGAAGCGGGACTCCGCTATTCTCCTTAGAAGACGGGGGCTCTCTAGAATCACTACACACCTACAAGCTTCTGTCCTGTAGCTGGCCAAGCTGACGCCTTTCCCCATGAAGCCTCACTCTCTGTCCGGGACTTGGGCAGCCATGGATGAAGTGGGGTGAGTTTGGGAAAGGGAAACAGGGCAGGAGTCCAACGGATCAATCAATCAATCAGTGTGATTTCTGGTACCATCAGGATGGCTCTGAACTATAGTTATCATGACAGATTTCAATAAACATTTCTTGGTAAGAGTTATATAAGGCCAGAGAGAGGAGTAACTGAAAATATAACTGATTGATTCCAAAAATCCCTTTGTATCTTTCTACATACAAATCCCTCCTACACACACACACACACACACACCCCCCACACACACCCCAGTAAGAAACCAAATCCTCCAGTCATTGGAGCAAATTTATGCAAGGTTTTATCTAATGTGCAACACAACTCTGAAGTGTCATGTCCTCTCCAGAAACCACTGGAATCCTGGTTAGTAAGCCCTCCTGGGCATCCGAAGCTTCCATTTCATCCTACCCCCAGGTCTCAATAAAAGGCTGCCTGACCTTGGCGTTTTGAAAGAATTGGTATTCAGGGGAAATAAGCACTGTGGTGGGGAAAAGAGTTGTGCTGCCGAGGGTTAGGATGTCTGTGAGGGTCAAGTTCATCTTATACACATCCTGAGACCATCTTCCTGTATCGGCCATGCCAGTCTCATTATTCCTCTGCACTCAGAGGGTTAAGTATACAGGCTAGAGCCTAGAAAATGGCTTCTATTGGTACAAGTGAGGCCTTCCCTATAACTAGATCCTTCAGGAAAAAACAAATTAATCAACAGCGAGCTGAAGTGGGTTTAATGATTGCATTCTGCATACAATCAGCTTTTCCCTTTTCAAGGGCCATCAATATGTCAAGGGAAGACATATCTGAAGGATATAGCTCTTAACATCAAGGTTATCTATTCTCCACAAGGCTCCCACTCCTTCCCGGGCTGATACTCCACGCTGCCTGTGTCTAACATTTTCATCAACTCTGCAATCAATCAAGGTAATAATGTTGTGCAAAAAATCAATTAACAACGCAATTAAACTTTCCTTATTATCTCAAAGGGCTGAAATAATACCTAAAGGGAAGATAGACTCACTGAGCGCAGACATCCATAATCCAATGTGAAAGTGAATTATGAGATTGGACAGATGCAGGCATGTGCTGGTGCTGTTATTTTCCAGGGGTTATATCTCATCATGGCAGTGTATCAGTCAGCCCCAATCCCAGACCCTAAAATTCCAAATTACTTTTAAGAAATATATGATGTGCAATATCCATTTCATATCCTCTTTTAAAGATAACCCCCTCCCTTCCAAAAAAAATTGAACAGCCATATTATTCAAAGACAAAATGATCTTTCAACAAGAACATAAAATATAAAAGCTATAATAACATTTACATCTGTATAGCACACATCTCTGTAAATGCAGGTCATCTATTATACATAATCTGCAGCGCCTAAGAGGCCCAGGATGTGGCACAACATTTAAAATCCACATGCTTAAATGTGCAAACTCCTATGGAATGGCTGCGGCTTCCCCCAAGAGGAAGTCTCACCCATGCCTGTCTGTATACACACACATACACATGTACAGGTAGAAGCATTGGGAATGAAAGCATTACTCACTCAAAATGAGAATGACTATATTATTTAGCAATTACACTCAACTCGCCCTGAAACACTGTCCTTAGAAATTGACCATTTATAGTACATGAAAAAGAGAGAACTATTAACCTTTTGCTGCAGCAAAGGCTATGAGATGCTTGAAAATTCACTCTGAAATGGGATACAAAGTGAAAGAGGAAGGGGTTCCCTGACATTTGTAGAGCTCATCTTAAGCTGTTCAGGTCCCCCAAGAGATGGTCTGGCACTGACAGAAGGTGGTCTAGAGATAAAAAGTGAAAGAGCAACCCTAGGAGGAAAGGTTTGCTAAACAAACATGGGGGCAAAAGCCAGGAATAATACAGGATGGATAAACAACAAGGTTCTACTCTAGAGCACAGAGAACTATATTCAATAGCCTGTGATAAATCATAATGGATAGGAATACATAAAAAGAATGCATATGTATGTATAACTGAATCACTTTGCCATACAGCAGTAATTAACACAATGTTGTAAATCAACTATACTTTGGGGGGGGAAAAAAAGCCAGCCAACAAAAGTACTGATTTAAAATTTACATTATTTGAATATTCTCTTGACTCTTGGAAGTCAACACTGGGAGAATAAATATAAACAAATACCAAATGTGAACACCCAACAAAAATCACGTCCCTCTGCAAGTCCTTCTGTATCATGGCCCCAAAGGCTTCTATGTGGCAGAATGTGAGATCTCACAGTTCACAAGAGAGTCTAGGAGATCCCTAGAAATTCACAGGAGCCAGGTAAACTGATCCGGGAAAGTACAGTTTCAAATTCAGGCTCCGGAGCATTCTCCAAATTGGAACGAAAGGATTTCCCTGTGTTTCAAACATGTTGCTGTGTGGTGTGCTCTAGGTTTTGGTAACAGACAGCTATTCTCCAGCAGCATGGGTTTCCATATGAACCACCTGGAGTTATGCAGGTATTGTTTTGCAATCCTGTTGCTCAACAGTGAATTCCTTTTTTGCGAGTTACTCAGTGCAACAAAGATCTATCTTCTTACGCTAACTCCCTCACCATTTCCAGCACAGCAAGGAGGCAAGACAGAGCCCCAAGTGCAGATTTCAAATAAACAATAAAGCAAGACAAATACACACAAACCCTCCTTTTGTAATTTCTTAAGAAAAATAAGGAAGCAACTCATGATGTACATTTCAGAACAGAATTGCAACAGAGTTGAACAGGTAGTGGATCCTGCCTGTTCTCTCCTACCCTTAGGAACATAATTAATATGTTTTCATTTTCAATGACTATATTGTGTGTGTGTCAACTGGAGCTGCTCCTGCTGTGTATTTGATTCCACTGGCGATGGGGTGGGTTGGCTTTTAAATGATGTGTGAGCACTTCTGTTCTCTCTGTGCTCTGGTTTATGTGTTATTCATGACTCGCATTACAGACATGGCTGATACACAGATGTAAATGTTATTAAATCTTTTGTATTTTAGAGGCTTTGTGAAAGGTCTCTTTGTTTTCAAATAATTCTCTTAACCACCAAAAATAACCAGAAATACATGACAATGTCTTGGGAATTTTTTCCCTCTGAATTTTCTGATGGAGACATTTTCTCCCTTCTACCGCTACTTTTTTCATCAAAACAAAAATGTATGGATAAGGTGGCAGATGGAAGGGTTACGTCTTTATAGGAACCAGCTAAGAACCAATTCACATGTATGTATGTATGCACACCTGTGTTTTATGTGCATGAAAGTTACACATGGGCACATGGTATGTGTAAATAACACTGTCATATGCATGCTCCATGTGTCTTGCTGAGAATTGTCTGTATGGGTCCTTTTTGTGTGTATCTCACACACAAGTGTGTTGTGTATGCACATGGTGTGTGTGTTGGTGTGAATATGTTGACATCGTTACGCCACATCAGAACTCAAAGTCAAGCAATTCTTGATTAACTGCCAAAGATTCAGTTGCCTTACTGCATTTTGGTCTCTGACATAATTTTTAGTCTGTTTTCATTTTGCTCCAGCCTCTTCACATTTCTCAGGATTTCAACAGAAATGTGGTAGAGGGTATACCTCTTCATATGGATGGTACTTAACACTGTGCTTCTTACTGCCTCACTTTTCTTTATTGATTTGCAAGTTAAACAAAGCTCTGAGGCTGAACTATGCACCTCCACAAATACAGAGGACCTGACTGAAGGAGGTCAGGAAGGATGGTCCTGAGGTTGGCAGTCCAGTTCTGATGAGCTTCAAAATGAGAGGTGGCTCAGGACACTCAGGGAAGTGGGGGTCTGTGGTTCCCTAAGTATCTTTTGGAGGCATGAGAAAGGGCATATCAACCCTTGCAAGTGCAGCGGAATCCAAAGGTCAGGCTCTAGTTACTGGGTTGTAGCAACTGTCCTGTGCAACGAGTCAACTTCTGGGCCCCAGCCTCTCAGCATCTGGAGAAAATTCTCTATAAAGGCTGTTTCTGTCCCAGTGAATATAATGTCTATTTTCATCTAAGCATATTGGCTATGCTGTGCATTGCTAACATAGTTAACACACGGATATATATTTTTTTACATTTCCCTCTTGTTTCCTTGGTGTGTCTCCTTCCCTCCTAGAATATGCATGAATGTCATATACACTCTTGCCTTTATGGGGGCTTTAATTCCACTATTAAAACATAACTATTCTCTCTCAGAAACCTGTACACATCATTTTTTTACACTTTTTCTAAGAAACAACTAGTTCTCTGCCAACTAATTCACATGAGCATGGCAGAAGTTGACAATGAAATGAGATTCACAACTTCAGACAAAATATTTTACTTAAAAAATACACACACTAAAAAATAGACCAATTGAATAAATCTCTAACAGAATTTCAGGCAGTATAGGTAAGCAGGGAAGCCCTATATGCCAGGGACACTTAATGAAAGCCAAAATGCAAGGAAAAATAAGAAAGAAAGAAAGAAATGGAAGAGGTTTCTACATCTGAGCAACTAACAGGCCAGAAAGGCAGATAACTTGTCAGGTAATTGCAATAAAATTTTCCATAATAACATTATCTATAAAATGTTATACAAACAAGAACAAAAAAGATTAGTGATGAGGTGAGTAAGCAGAAGGCATTGAAAAGGGGCATTTTCTCTGTATATATTTCTCTTTTTAGCCATGTTAAGTCATAAATATTATATTTGTTATAAGTTAAACAATACAGAGGCATACTGAAAAGCTTAATTATTACTCCTTGCAAAATTTCTATGACCATGTGATGGTGAGTGACTCCCAGGATATACTATTGGACACATACAGGTACAGAACAGATTAAGTACACAGGGCTAAGTGACAATGCAAGGAGTAAAAATGTACATAGACTTTTAGGTAAGAAAGGAGTAAAATAAGATTAGAAAATAAACACACATCTTCATACGTGTTTTGCAAAAAGAAACATAGAAAGCGTAAACCATAGACTACTAAGAATGATTTATGAGGCGGATGGGTGGAAGCAGGGGAAGGATATTGGGAGAGGACTCCTCTGGATATATCTCCCTTTACATATATGTATTTTGCTTATTCAAAAATATAGTAAATCAAAAAGGATGGGAAGGGGCTTCCTGGTGACTCAGTGTAAAAAATCTGCCTGCCAAAGAAGGAGACACAGGTTCGATCCTTGGTTCTGGAAGATCCCACGTGCTGTGGAGCAACTAAGCCTGTGCCCCACGACTATACGTTGCCCTCCTGCTGCTACTAGTGAAGCCCATGAACCCCAGAGACCATGCTCTGCAACAAGAAAATCCACAGCAATAAGAAACCTGCGTACCACAACTAGAAAGTAGCCCCTGCTTGCTGCAACTAGAGAAAGCCAGCTCAGCAATGAAGAACCAGAACAGCTAAAAACAAATGAATACATTAAAAAAAAATGGTAAAAAACAAACCTTAAAACTGGGTACAAACAGAAATGAACCTAACCATATACCAAACTGACAATCCTTCAACTGTGCACCTGAGTGAGAGGTATCCGAGCATACCATCATCACTAGCAAAACTGAAAAGAAAGCTTGAGCGCTACTTTGCAGGCTTATTGTCATTAGGGTTAGTGTTGTTGCAGTTCTCAAGTTATTCTGCATATATTGTAGGATAGAGGAATGTGCAAATACATTGAAGTGGCTGGAAGTCAGAGTCTTCACTATGAGAGAAGGGAAACAAAACAGAGAGAGAGAGAGAAGATGTAGAGCGCATAAAATGGTCCCCGAGATGTCCACGCGCAAAGAACCTCACAGCCTGTGAATATGCACTTTACATGGCAAAGGGGACTTTGTAGAAGTGGCTAAGGACACAGAGCCTGGATGCAGACACCCTGTTCTTTCTGGGCGGGCTCAGTCTAATCATGTGAATCCTTCAAGGGAGACATTTTAAAGACTGTGGTCAGAGAGGGAGATATGGAATAACAATCATAGAGAGACAATGCCCCTGCCTTTGAAGTTCAAAGGAGGAGAGGAAGAAGGAAGAGGAGAAGCAAGAAGGAGGAAGGAGGGGAAGGAAAACAGGGAAGGGGGTGGAGGAAGGCAGAGGTAGGAGGAGAAAAAGAAGAAGGAAATGAAAATAAAGAAGACGAAGATGAAGGTGACTTCATGAATTTAAATTTGGGGTATTTATAAGAAATCAATTAAAAAGTATACATGCATGGATGCATGTGTGTACATGTTTATGTAGGATATTTAGCATCCGGATACTGGTTTCCAGAAGTATTTTCTACCAATAACCAGGTTTCTTTAAGAAACCCTGGTTTCTAATTCAGTTTGTGGGCAGGAAATATACAAGTGAGCCTGGAACATCTTGTTCCAGAATGCAGAGACGAACACAGTCAGTGGCTCGAAGAGGCTCGCTCTGACCCAATTTGGCACTATTTGAATATCAAATAGAATAATGATAGTAATTAACTTGCCACATCGAATTTTAAAAAATTTAAATTCATAGTGATACTTAAACACATAAAGAAATAAACGCAAGAAAAGACAGAAAGCTCTTATTTAAAGAACATCAACTGTTTAATGCAGAAAGAAAGCAAAATTAGAAAAATCACCATACTCCAACGTAGTGATTCAGGCAAAAATTATCAGTTGATGCGACAACTACTGGGTGAAAGTTTTTCAAGGAAGAAAAGACACACACAGTGTTGAATTGCCACTATTTAGGTTACTTATTCATTACAAAGGGGAACATAAACCTTTACATTACATTAATATTGTGGTAACCATGTTCACTACTAATGATCAATCTTAGCATTTACCACAAAAAAACGATGGCTAAATATCATGTGCTTCTCAACATGATGAAATATTTCCATACTTGCCAGAATGTTAAACCTGAACCAAATATGAGAGAGCAATCATAAAAGTCTGGAAGGCGGGACATTCTGACCAGGCTTTAAAAAAAACTGACCCAGGCTTTAAAAAAAAACAACTAAATGTCATGAAAACCAGGAAAGGTGGGAGGTATGTTCTAGATCACTGATTCTTTAGTTTCAGAATCACCTGGCCTGCTTGTTGCAGATCACTGGGGCTGCCCACACAGCTTCTCATTTAGTGGGTCTGGGTGAGGGCTCCAGTGTTTTAATTTCTGACAAGTTTCCTAGCTGTGCTGATGCTGCTGATCTTGGAGGTTACCTTTGAGAACCACTGCAATGGATTAAAAAAAGACTTAACAAACATTTAAATTTTGATTAGTTATTAGACCAACATAATTCCTTCTTTCCTTCCTTCCTTCCATCATACCTTCACAAAAATTTACAAGGTTCATGTTTAATTTGCATTATAATATACCTGACTAATAAAGGTTATTAGCAATTTTTGAGTCATGCTTCTTCCATCACACAATTATTTACTGAGATCCTACTGTGTGCCAGTTAATGTTCTCACAGATGGTGATATAGTGGTAGATAAAGTCTCAGCCCATGGACACTACAACCTAGTGGCAGAAGAAAGGAAATAAGCAAATAGATAAAATGTAAAAAACAAATCACTAATACTTTGTATTAGGTTGGTGCAAAAGTAATTGAGGTTTTGCATGTTGAACTTTGCCATTTGATATTGGAATATATTCTTAAGTAGATTGGTTATGTTATACATTAATTTAATACGCATTTCTCACTATTTTTTTTTACTAACGATTTATTACTTGCTGTGTATTTTGTATTTTAGACTATGAAAATGATGTTAGACAAAAAGCAAATTTGAGTGAATTTCTTATCTGAGTTCAAAATCTATTGTAAAGCAGCAGAGACAACTCACAGCATCAACAATAGATTTGGTCCAGGAACTGATAATGAATGGACAGTGCAGTGGTGGTTCAAGAAGTTTTGCAAAGAAGACAAGACCTTGAAGATGGGGAAAGCAGTGGGTGGTCATCAGCAGTTAGGAAGCTAACAAAGACCAACTGAGGGCATCACTGAAGCTGATCTTCTAACAACTACACGAGATGCTGTCAAAGAACTCAATGGCGGCCATCCCATGGCTGCTCGGCATTTGAAGCAAATCGGAAAGGTGAAAAAGATTGGTAAGTGGGTGCCTCGTGAACTTACGGAAAATCAAAAACTCATTTTGCAGTGTTGTCTTCTCTTATTCTAAACAATAACGAACAATCCCTCAATGAGACTGTGATGTGTGATGAAAAATGGATTCTATATGACAATTGGTGACAACCAGCTCAGTGGCTGGACTGAGAAGAAGCTCCAAAGCACTTTCCAAAGCCAAACTTGCACCTAAATAAGGTCCTGTCGCTGTTTGGTGGTCTGCTGTCCATTGGATCCACTAAAGCTTTCTAAATCCTGGTGAAACCATTCTATCTGAGAAGTATGCTCAGCAAATTGATTGTGACAACCAGCTCAGTGGCTGGACTGAGAAGAAGCTCCAAAGCACTTTCCAAAGCCAAACTTGCACCTAAATAAGGTCCTGTCGCTGTTTGGTGGTCTGCGGTCCATTGGATCCACTAAAGCTTTCTAAATCCTGGTGAAACCATTCTATCTGAGAAGTATGCTCAGCAAATTGATGAGATGCACTGAAATCTGCAATGCCTGCAGCCAGCAATGGTCAACAGAAAGGGCCCAATGCTTCTCCACAACAATGCCAAACCATAAGTCACATGATCAACACTTCAAAAGTTTAACGAATTGGGCTACAAATTTTTGCCTCCTCCACCATATTCACCTGACCTCCTGCCAACCAACTACCACTTCTTCAAGCATCTCGACAACTTTTTGCAGGGAAAATATTTTCACAATCGCTGGATGTAGAAAATGTTTTCCAAGAGTTCACTGAACTCCAAGGCATGTATTTTTATGTTACAGGAATAAGCAAACTTATTTCTCATTGGCAAAAAATGTGTTGATTGTAATGGTTCCTATTTTGATTAATAAAGATGTGCTTGAGCCTAGTTATAATGATTTAAAATTCATGGCCCAAAACCACAGTTTTATTTGCACTGACAAAGGTGGTAAATAATAACAAAGGAGGTAAATCTATAATGTAGTAGAGAATAAGAGGACAGTAATAAGAAACAGAGTATCTCAGTGGCATTGATTCTTCTGCATTCTAGGCTTCAGAATTTTGGCAGGTCACATGACTCTGATGAACCTCAGTTTTCATGTTTAAAATGAGGATAATCATCCTTGTCTACACAACCCTCATGCCCAGTAAGATAACTCTGAGGAATACCAGCTACTGAATAATGTGTGTTATCATTGCCAAATGATAACCTACCTTGAATATGCCTTGACAATTTGTCATAATTGTTACAGGAATGAGCCATCTTATAACTCTCCTACTCCTGTATTAGTAAGAATTAGGCAAGCTGCTATAATACACCGGGGAAGGCAATGGCACCCCACCCCAGTACTCTTGCCTGGAAAATCCAATGGACGGAGTAGCCTGGTGGGCTGCAGTCCATGGGGTCGCTAACAGTCGGACAGACTGAGCGACTTCACTTTCACTTTTCTCTTTCATGCATTGGAGAAGGAAATGGCAACCCACTCCAGTATTCTTGCCTGGAGAATCCCAGGGATGGGGGAGCCTGGTGGGCTCCCGTTTATGGGGTCACACAGAGTCGGACATGACTGAAGTGACTTAGCAGCAGCAGCAGCTATAATACACAAGCCCTACCATTTCAGTGACTTAACACAACAGAAGTCTATATCTTCCTTACTCAGGAGGGTTCCTCCAGGAATCTTCTGCCATGCTTGATTCTTGTAGCTCTCCCATCTCCTACCCAGTCCTGCTATGTGTATCAGTCCCACTGAAGATAAAGTGAAGGGCACACAGCCACTTCGCAAAAGCCTTGGTTAAAAATGACATCATCACCTTCACTAACTCCACCTCCACTGCTTTGACTAAAACATACTCGTTTAACCATATATAACTGCAAGGGTTGAATGAAATGAAGACTAGTATTGTAATCCCCAAACAGGAAGAAAACAAGTATCTGAGTGAGCAAGAACAACACAGTTTTTCCTCCTATATTCTTCCTTAATATAAAATATTTTCATATGTTAAAGAGAGTAGAAAGGGTAATTTTATAGTCAGTAAAGTATTTGTTAGGGTCTGACTATGTACCAGATACAATAGTATATGGATCTTTTCATCTGTATGGCAAAGCAGAGCATCTGTCAATAGCGTCTGGCACACCAGAAGCCTTTCAGTATATATTCATAGGTTAATGAATAAATGAATATCCACTAGATTCCAAGCTCCATGAGAGTAGGTAATCTGATGTGTCTAATGCAGTCTTTGAGGTCCTAGCATTGTGCTGAGCATACAGGGAAAAATAAGTACAATATGTGCGAAGCATTTATGTTTTGAAACCTAAAGTTCTGTTTTGTTCCCCAAATTGAGCATACGCATTTACAGCATACTCTTGGAGCAGAAATCTTTATGACACATTTAGTCATGTTAAAATAATTCCAAGCCATCCAGGCTTTACCTAAATATGCATGAATACTTAAATACCTGACAACTCCACAGAGCCGTTATGGCTATATTTTACTACCAAAGAGTAGCAAGCAAATCAAGTAGACAGCATCTGTTTTTAAAATGGCAATCACAGTAGATAACTTTAACTGAAAATTAATAACAGGACAGCACCAATTTCCAAAAAGCCTCCATTAATTAACTAAAACAATGAATTTGCAACCTCCTGGATGACAGTGAAATGTTTCAGGAGGCCAACGTGGCTGAGAAAGGGAACAAAAGCTGTCGCAACCACAATAACAACAAACATGAACTCGGGTCTTATACGGCAAAGATCTAGACAGTTAACCTAGATTTCCTTCAGGCAGAATTAGTGGCTTCTTCTTTGTTCTTCCTGTGCACTATTTATTATACATCCAGGACCCATATCTCACTGCATCATAGTCCATCATTTCATTATTATTCCCACTTCATTGTAACTTGGAGATAGGGTATCTCCTCTCAGCTGCTGGCTGCTCCAGCACCACGTAACCGATGCTCACCACTCCAGTGCCAAGGTCAGGAGTAGGGGCGTGAGGAGATACCCCACGTACAAGGTCAAAGAAACCCAAGTAAGAGGGTAGGCGCTGAGAGAGGGCAAGAGGGCAGAGAGACAAAAACTACAGTCACAGAAAACTAACCAATCTAATCACATGGGCTGCAGCTTTGTCTAACTCAAGGAAACTATGAGCCATGCCATGTAGGGTCAGCCAAGATGAACGGGTCATGGTGGAGAGTTCTGCCAAATGTGGTACACTGGAGAAGGGAATGGAAAACCACTTCCGTATTCTTGCCTTGAGAACCTCATGAACACTATGAAAAGGCAAAAAGATAGGACACTGAAAGATGAACTCCCAAGGTTGGTAGGTGCCCAGTATGCTACTGGAGATCAGTGGAGAATTAACTCCAGAAAGAATGAAGTCATGGAGCCAAAGCAAAAAGAACATGCGGTTGTAGATGTGATTGGTGACGGAAGCGAGGTCCAATGCTGTAAAAAGCAATACTGCATAGGAACCTGGAATGTTAGGTCCATNACTTGGGACTTGTTGAGCAGCACTGTGTTGGGTGATAATGTGGACTGGAAGATTTTTTTCTCACACTAAGAAGAACATCATAGCAAAATCTCTGCCCCCAAACATGGAACAGTAAGGCCTTAGGCCAGCTAATCTAACATTAAAAAGGGATCTCTCAGTTCTGAATCCTGTTTTTTGTAGAACTGTCTTCTGTATCAAGGCATGCTCCCAAACATGGAGACTGTTCCCCAGAAGCTTGTCTCATTCTGGAGAACTGTCACAGCCCTTTACAACATTGATTATTTATTTGATCACTTCCTATAAGACACTCTATCCAGTACTCTAAAATACATCAATTTGTATATTCTCTATGACCACTGCTGTTGCTGCTGCTGCTAAGTTGCTTCAGTCGTGTCCAACTCTGTACGACCCCATAGATGGCAGTCCACCAGGCTCCCCCGTCCCTGGGATTCTCCAGGCAAAAGCACTGGAGTGGGTTGCCANTATGACCACTGCTGTTGCTGCTGCTGCTAAGTTGCTTCAGTCGTGTCCAACTCTGTACGACCCCATAGATGGCAGTCCACCAGGCTCCCCCGTCCCTGGGATTCTCCAGGCAAAAGCACTGGAGTGGGTTGCCATTTCCTTCTCCAATGCATGAAAGTGAAAAGTGAAAGTGAAGTCGCTCAGTCGTGTCTGACTCTTCGTGACCCCATGGACTGCAGCCCACCAGGCTCCTCCGTCCGTGGTATTTTCCAGGCGAGAGCACTGGAGTGGGCGCCATCGCTTTCTCCACTATGACCACTAGGCAGGCTTTATTATCCCTAGTCCACAGAAGAAGAAAGTGGGACTTAGAAAGAGTAACTAATATATTCAAAGAAATACAAATATTATAATGAAAAGCTATAGTTAGCTCCTTCATTCAGTGCTCCTTCCATTATACCCAAGATCACCTAAGGGACTGATGCACCAGAGAAGTATGCAGTGAGCAATGTTTCTGTGACATTGGGCTTATTTCAATAAAGTTTTTTGTTTCATTTCATGACAGTATTTTAAAAATTAATTTTCTAGTTATAAAGATAGCTTCTGTTGACAATGGGAATCCTCAAATGAAAGACATTTTATGAAGAAAATCATAGCAGATTTCTTGCCCTCCTTCTCCTCATCACCATCATAGCTAACTATTGAGTTTGTAGGCACTGTAATGAGCATTTTACATGGATTATGTCATCACATGATCCTGTAAACAATCTTATGACATAACTAGTATCCTTTTTTGCTCCCTCATTTTTTAACACATTGCCTATAAAATGGATCTAAACAGAATTCAAATCTGTGAGTCCTTAAGGGACTTTGTGTTCTCCCTGAAGCTTACCAATTTGGTTTAAAATATAGTTCATATAAATCCTTATCCATAGCTTTCATTCCCTCTCCCTACAGCCCTCGGTGCTCAAATATATCACAACATATGATTTGATTTGATGGTTTTTATCCATGGCAAGACAGAACAGTTTTAAAAAGAACTGAAAATGCTCCCAAAATTCAGTTGCTCTGATATTCTTCCCGAATCCAGTATGGGAATGAGTCTCCTGAGATCTCTAAAATGACACTGTCCTTGTCTTCTGACCTGAGAAGCCTGTCCAGTGGCAAACACAGAACTTCTCACTGCACATCTATCACTCATGGGCCAAGAAGAAAGCTTGGTATATACTCCTGATCTTCCTGGAAACTAAGTGCTCATCTTTCCTTGGTCTATCAGTCCTCATGCCTGACCTCAAAGACATTCTCTCTGAAAAATAATGAAAATCCAATCAACAAAATCAAACCTATTGGTCCAAGTCTTGTCACTTCTGAAGGTATCCAAAATACTGTAGAGGGGTAGCCTCATAAGTGAGTGCTCTGTTTCCCAAGGGAAATAACAAAGCTTCCCAGCTACTTGGCATGCTACTCAAACAGTTACTCAAATGGATGTGGTCTCCTTGACAGAGAAGATCAGAGAAAGGCTAGAGCAGAATTCAGGAGTTGGAAGCAGTGTGTCTCTGAGGTAAACAGCCACACTGCTGGGAAATCAAGACTTTACAGTCGGTAGAACTGAGACCAGCTAAGTATAGTTGGCAACCTATCTGCTGCATAATCTGACTTCTGATCCTAGATGCCTGTATCTTTAACAAGTATATGGTGATCCTTAAGCACACTCAAGTTTGAGAATCAGTGTAATAGACTCAGGAGCCAGACAACCTGGGTTCAAATCTCTTTGTGTCTCAATACCTATACCTGAAAAATGAGGATATTCATAATATCTAATCCCTAAGATTAAATGAGATATTGTATATAAAAAGCCCCAAAGTGACTAGCATGGAGTGAACACTCAATTTCTATTAACTACTAGTCTTATAAAAATTACATTTGCATAACAGAGTTAACCTTTCCAAAAAGACTTTCACAATTATAAAACCATATTATTTTACAACAATACTAAAAGGCAATAAAAATTTCATTATGCCTATTTTAACGGGGAGGAAACGAAAGCACAAGAGAAACCAGGGGCTTAGAGTGGCAAATAGGATTCATCCTGTATACAAAGCACAATTGATGATAATGGTTGCCTATGGTGCAGTATTGAAAAGGTTCCTTGGTACCACCGAGCCAACAGACTTAGTTAAACCAACCTGCTGATAAGTGGCAGAGTTGAAAATAAAATCAGAAAGTAAGATCGGCTACCCAACATCCATATTCCTCTTTTATCTCACACAGACACCCTAGGCTGTTGAGCACAGGAACATGCTCATTGATGATGGGCATAAGATAAAGCAGGATGTTATGGAAGAAACCTGGCACATCTTATTAAAAGAGAATTGCTTTGCTTTGGAGCAATATCCTTCTTATTTTGATATTTCTTTCTTTCTGCTACTTGGAACATGGAAATAAAGGCTGGTGCTACAGCAACAATATTGTGACCATAAATCAAACTAGAGGTTGGAGCTGGTCTATTGGAACACTGAACAAAAATAAAACAAGCTTGAGTGGTGTCATACCAGGATGGTATACATCTGGGGTTCATGTTATATGAAAGTATCTTATTAAAGCGACTGCTATTTGAGGGTGTTTATTAGTTGCAGTTGCATACAATTCCTAACTTATATAAATCCTTTTTTTTGTATTAGCACTACTTTTTTTCTAGAACTATTTTAATAAAAAGCATACTGTTTTAGGGGGCTTTGTTAAGTTTTATTATATCTATATGCTCATTGCTAAACAACAAAGTACAAAGAAAAATAAATAAAACTCATGCATAACTTAAATGCCCAGAACTAAAATGCAGTTAACATTTTGATGTTTTGACTTCTAGTCTTTTTTCTAGCCCTATGTCATAAATATTGATGAGTTCATATATACACTTTTTTCATTTGTTTTATTGAATAAATGTTTGCCTNACAAAGAAAAATAAATAAAACTCATGCATAACTTAAATGCCCAGAACTAAAATGCAGTTAACATTTTGATGTTTTGACTTCTAGTCTTTTTTCTAGCCCTATGTCATAAATATTGATGAGTTCATATATACACTTTTTTCATTTGTTTTATTGAATAAATGTTTGCCTGCTACATTAAAATTATTTTAAACAACACTGAATGCTATATAACAGTGTACTCTGTGGATGTGTCATAACTAGCATTTTCCTATGATACTGTTTTCTGTGCTTTGATGTTATAGACATTACTACACTGAACATTTTAATGTATAAAGATGATTTGTTTTTGTATTTCAGATTCTTTCCTTTGGGCAGATTCCTAATGTAGCATTATTAGGTAAAGGATCTAAATATTTTTTAGCCTCAATGCACAGGGTCAAAATGGTTTTCCAAAACATACTGCCATATACCCAATCCATTCAATGGCACAAAGTATGGTTTATTTGATTATTTTAGCTAGCTTAATAAATGGAAAAGTTATATCCCAGGGTAGTTTTACTTTTGAAGTGCTATTTTTGAGGGTGAACATTGCTCATGTGCATNGCACAGGGTCAAAATGGTTTTCCAAAACATACTGCCATATACCCAATCCATTCAATGGCACAAAGTATGGTTTATTTGATTATTTTAGCTAGCTTAATAAATGGAAAAGTTATATCCCAGGGTAGTTTTACTTTTGAAGTGCTATTTTTGAGGGTGAACATTGCTCATGTGCATCACCACTTGGGTTCCCTACTGTGTTTTATATATTTTTGTATCTCCCATATGTATCACATGTCCTGGATCACAGGATAGACTCAACATGGCTTTACCAGAAAGATATGGTTATTTTTTAATAATCATGAGAGAAATTTCCTTTAGAATTATTACAGATTAGATTATATCCCACGGTGTTTCACTCTTTCAGTATTCGTAATCCATGAATGATTACAATAATTACAGCTAACACTGAGTGTTCTCTATTTATTATACATTACTTTAAAAACTTTAAGTGCATGATCACATTCAATATTCACAATGACCCTGTGAGGTAGATAGTGTTAGTCTCCCTACTTTTGGATTTAGAAGCTGAGGCAAAGAGATGTTAAACCAAAGGAACAAGGATTTTAACTTATGCCGTGTTGTTCTAGAATGAGTTTTTACTCAGTAAAAATGTGCCTGGAAACTTGTTAAGCATTTTGGGGAAATGAAGAGGGGGATAAAACATGATCCTGTCCCCTCAAAATTCAATCTGATCTTGTAGACAAAATCAGAGACAGTGAACGTGGATAATAACAGTGATAATAATAATCCACATTTATTGAGTGAGAGACACTGTTCTAAGCACTTAATCCTCTGAAAACACTCATGCTGTAGATCTATTATTATTTCCATTTTAAAGATAAAGAAACTAAAGCAGAGCAGTTATGCAGTTTGTTCTAGGCAGTAAGTGATGGAGCCAGGATTTGAATCAAGACAGATACCAGAGCCCACCCTCTTAACCACTTTGTATAAAATGTTCAAAGTTGAATATAAAAGAATAGAAGATGCCACCTACTTAACTGTCAAAGAAAGAGACTCAGTGTACTAAGCGAATTCACAAGACAGTATATTCATTGTGAACTGGTAGCCCTGCCATCCTTCATTTTGAAATTAAAATGGCAGCTAAAAATCAGGGCATTAGAGAAAAGGCCTAGAGTTTCTACTTCAGACAAATGTAGCTTCAGATCTCAGCTCTACCACTTCCTAAAATAATGTGAGTAAATACTCTTCTGTAACAAGGGGGTTATAAAGATGATGTAAATTGCTCTACAAATGGACATCTAACAAACTTCCAAACCTTTGTAGGGACACAAAAAATGTGATTTATCTTATGAAGCAGACACTATGGATTGACTCGCTTTTATCATACCCTCCTCTGCAGTAAGAGTATAAAAACTAAAATACTAGATTTTCCAGCCTTCCAATGATGTGGTATGGGCAATGAGGAATAGGCAGATGCCTTTAGGAAGCTGTCTACCCACAGATAAAAAGTGAATGCCATGCTGGAAAAGACCCGCCTTCTTCATCTTGTCCGGATTTGTAAAACGATTCCAGGCAGAGTAGTAGCTGTTTTGAGAACATGAAGACTAACACTGCTCAGAAATCATAATAGATGGTCCCAAAATGGCTGTAGTTATTATTTTAAAGGCAATAAGAATGCCTTTAAAATAATAAATAAAATGCCTGAGATTCATTTAACTGCCATTTATAAGAACCTGCTGCTGCTGCTGCCAAGTCACTTCAGTCGTGTTCGACTCTGTGCGACCCCATAGACGGCAGCCCACCAGGCTCCGCAGTCCCTGGGATTCTCCAGGCAAGAACACTGGAGTGGGTTGCCATTTCCTTCTCCAATGCTTGAAAGTGAAAAGCGAAAGTAAAGTCGCTCAGTCGAGTCCGACTCTTAGCGAGCCCCTGGACTGCAGCCCACCAGGTTCCTCCATCCATGGGATTTTCCAGGCAAGAGTACTGGTGTGGGGAGCCATTGCCTTCTCCGTTATAAGAACCTACTATGGGCCAAACCCTGGAATTCTAAAAGCTAAGCAAAAAAAAAAAAAAAACCAACCCAAAATCACGTTCCTTCTTCCTCCCATTCCTGCTCTCCTTCCTACACCATGGACTGTAGAGTAACACAGTGGAAACACAAAATGAACAGACAAATAAATGAATCAC
This sequence comes from Oreotragus oreotragus, assembly GCA_006410675.1. NCBI lineage: Eukaryota > Metazoa > Chordata > Mammalia > Artiodactyla > Bovidae > Oreotragus > Oreotragus oreotragus. The sequence continues at coordinate 289,675 of SJYX01021956.1, forward strand.
CTAGGAGAAAAAGAACTAGGAGGAAAAATAAAGCAGAGTTCAGGGGCCACAAGGGAGGGAGGCATGAGAAGCAGCAGGGTGGGACATTATCATGGTGAACAGTGAGTGATGCTTTGGTCTTCAGAACGAAAAATATCTCATCACTTTGCTGATAGGAAAATGAAGGGCCAGAGAATCCACTAGTTTCGTTGACTAACCTGATGTCACATAGTGCTGATTTCTTCTGAATCAGTCCCAGTTAGAGCAAAAATTCTTGTCCTTAAAATTTTTAATGTATACATATAATATATAAATAAATGCATAAGATGCCATATATATGATATATATATACACAAATGTGTATATATGTGTCATGTGTATATATGTACATGTGTGTCATGTATATACATGGCTGTACATATATACATACATATGGCATCTTCTTATACATTAAAATATATGTACATATATATATACACACACATACATATATATTTTAAAGAGTTGAATACTGGATAGCTAGGTATCTCACAGCTCCACCTTGATAACTATTTTCTTCAAAACTCTTCCATTAAAATTGAGGACTTTTAGCAATTGGATGCAAAAGGGACATTAAAAAAACATGCTCTCCATTGTCTAAAATGTTTCTAATTATTTTCATAAAGTGTATGCCTTTTTCCAGCACCCCATGCTCCACAGGAATAACATACTTTGTCAATTTTACTTTGGGAGAAAAATGAAGGAAAATGCAAAACTGAACTGTGTGTGTATACACACACACACACACACACACACACATTTTGCTTGTTTGTTTTGTTTAGACAAAGCTATTTCCCTCCTTTTATTTCAGCCTGTTCTGGCCAGCGTGATGGCATGGCTACTGGCAAAGTCCATTCAATCTTTTAGCCTCCATGGCCCTACCAGACTCACAGCAGAGCTTCAAAATATCGACTTGAAAAGTAATTAAGATATAAGTATTCCAAAAGAGAACACATGGTTATTTAAAGTCATTGGACACCATTCAAAAGGAAAGATCTGTGGAATCCAAGGGCTGAGAGCCACCATGCTGCTTCTCCCCCACTTCTCACATTAAGAAAAAGGACTAATTATAAATCTCCAGCAAATATGACCTGGTAAAGAGTTTTCAAACAAAAGCCTGCACAGAGCGGCATATCTGGCAGATCTGGGCACTTGTTTTCCCTAATAACCATTAAGGTTGTTCCTATAAACCATTTTACAGCAACATTAGAAATATCAGAGTTTACGTTCTCCTTAATGAATTGCTGCAGAATGTTTGCGCTGTATCACGTCTCCAAATGATGCCTTCTCGCTTTGTCTCTGCTGCGCTTTTTCCCCCCTTAACATTTCATTTCCAATGACACGTCAGCCGTCTTTCACCAACCTCAAAGGAAAGTTGAATGCGGGGCTCACAAAGTTAAGCTGACATTTGCTCCCTTCCAATAAAAAATATTTAGTCCATTAAACATAAATAGCTGTCATTATGATACATGGACTGAGTGCAAACCTCCCGGTTCCCTCTGATGTTTATTACATCCAAACAACTGCAGTGCCTGCATGTTTTCAACTTTAGTGTATTGATTAAACTTTTAAATGGCTGCCATATAACCCAGGGACAGCGGGAAGATTAATTTGCGTCAATGTTCATCTGTAATTCATTAGCCATTTATTCTTTACAACCACATGGGCTATCAAGAAAATGCAGGCCATTTTTCACTCGGCACAGGCTGAGAACAGATTCTGAAATTTGTGCTGCATACAAATAAGTTCCCCGGGCCTGGCTAGTTGCTTGGCTTTTCAAAAGTTGAAGTTGGGAAACGGCAGCCAGGAAGGAACATTAAAAACCAGAAATGGGGGGAAAATACATCCTCGGGGTGCTCATGGCTTCACAGAGTTTGTCCACTGTCTTTTCATCCATGGATTATAGTTTCTTACTTCAGTCAGATAAAAATAACAGAAACTTGTGTCTGAGCAAAGGCTGTCTCTTATACACATCTAGATGTGTATAAGAGACAGTCTCTGAGGTAAACAGCCACACTGCTGGGAAATCAAGACTTTACAGTCGGTAGAACTGAGACCAGCTAAGTATAGTTGGCAACCTATCTGCTGCATAATCTGACTTCTGATCCTAGATGCCTGTATCTTTAACAAGTATATGGTGATCCTTAAGCACACTCAAGTTTGAGAATCAGTGTAATAGACTCAGGAGCCAGACAACCTGGGTTCAAATCTCTTTGTGTCTCAATACCTATACCTGAAAAATGAGGATATTCATAATATCTAATCCCTAAGATTAAATGAGATATTGTATATAAAAAGCCCCAAAGTGACTAGCATGGAGTGAACACTCAATTTCTATTAACTACTAGTCTTATAAAAATTACATTTGCATTTGGAGCTGCACCCTCAGATGGCGGTGGCATTTGGACCCACTCTCCCTGAAACTCTTCCCCTGCCTTGCGCTGGGAAGGTGCCCAACCAAATAGCAGTGCTTTTCCTGAGGGAAGAGGTAAGCCATCTGGCTTCTCCATGTGCCCTTCTGACCCCCTTGGCAGAACACAAAATGCATATTAAAGGCATAAATGGAATGGGTGCCCTGGTTAAAGGCCCTTCAACACACCAGGCACTCGGAGAGGGAAGGAAGGAGGAGTCTACATGCACTCAGGTCGGGGCTGGAGGAGGCTAAAGCATGCAAGGGAAATTTTTCTTCATAAGGATGAATAATTAAAGTGGAGAGCTAAGCGTCCTGGCCTCACACTGGCTAATAACTGCAAGAGTGAGCAGTGAAAAATCAATGGTCAGGACATCTGGGGAAGAGGCCTGGCAGGTACCCATTTGCAGGACGTGTGAAAGGCAACGTGCAGATGCTCAAGGCGACAACTGTTTGCTCTGGTCCAGAGTGTCCACAAAAATCAAAGGCACCAGGGATGCTGGTAACCTTTGGTAACAAAGTCTATGAAACAGCCTACAAAGAAGGGCTTGGGGAGGAGGCTGTAAATTACTCATTTATAATATAACAGCTCAGGCTGCTTACAGCCAAGGATGAAAGGGAGCCCTCCACAAAAGGCTCCATCTGGAGCCCTGCTTGTCCCAACCCAGGAGTCGCCAGCACTAAGAATCCTCATCATACAACTCCTTTTCAGGCCATTGGGGGAGATGGGTATGTGTGGCGGGGGTGGGGTGGGATCATCATGCATCATACAAACGCAGCTTGAAGAGTTTTATTTGGCCCGTGGATGTGACATGTGTCAAAAGGAATGCACATGAATTGGAGAAAAATGCACTGGATGGAACCTCAAGGTCATTAGATCCATCTTCTGCTATGTATAGGATCTGTCAACTTTATCTTTTTTTTTCCACAGTAATGAGTACCCTTGGCTTTGCATTTCACAGGAGCTCAATACATATTTGTGAATGAATGAATCCGTGTACTTTAGGTTGATCAGCCAATCACTCTACAAATATGTATTGCTGCTAATACATATTTGTAGAGTGATTGGCTGATCAACCTAAAGTACATGGATTCATTCATTCACCCATTCAATGAAGCCATATGTATGGACCGTCTATCATCCTTCCAACACTGTTCTAGACCAAAGATAAAATGAGGAGGAAGTACAGGTGCAAGCTCTCAGCAACAGGGTACTTCTCTATCACATATGACTTTTACTTTCATGTGGGGCCAAAGTTTATTCTTGAATCCCACCCATGATTGTGGGTTTACAGAACCAAAGCCCTGTGTTTTGCCTAATCTTTCTATCAAACACTGAAAATGATGGGGCTTGGGCAGCTTACCCCTTGTTAATTGAGTAACAGCTAGAATAAATGAATCTGAAATTCTAAAAGAAAAAAAATCAAAATACATGTTTACTGGAAATTTCAGTTAACTTCTAAGGATAAGCATAATATCTCTAGGTGAGGTTAGCACAGTTTGATTTTGGAGATGATGCACCACAAATTTGCATGCATTTATCACTACTGACCCTGAGTTTGAGGAACAAAAAGAAATTTTGTTAAAGTTTCAGTCAATTAAGAAACGAATACTGAAGACAACTCCATTTACTACTTTTTTTTTTTTGAGGATATAGATCATAAAGAATAAACAAAAATCATTATCTCTACTCTCACCAAGGACTTTACAATGTCTTTGGGGAGACAAAAATTAACTCAAGAAATCTAACTAATACAAAAGAGAATTGGGAACAAACATATTTAACATGCTTTTTTCCTCTTCTCTTAAATAATCTACAGAAAAATATTTATGTCCAGTGACGTCAAAGTTGCTGGGATACCAGAACTTCTCACACAAAAAAACTGATGGCTGAAAGTCATCCAACAACATATACTGACACCTGAAAACACTCATATGCTTTCTCCCTTTAATTTCAATTCTTGATTCCTATTTTAAGGCTATCATTCTTCAAAGAGAGGAAAACTACACAACAAAGATTTTACTGCAGAGTTTTCTGTTACAAGGAACAGAGTGTAAAGCAAAGATTAAGTAAATAATAGTATACTGACTCTATAGAATATTGGGTGGCTATTAAAATGGTAAGAATGAATACAATGAAGCAACAGAGAGAAGCTTAAGTCTATGCTAAAATAAGCTACAAAACTGTAAGTTCACCAGGTTACAGCTATGTATTCGTATTAAAGTACTGTAAGGGAATATATACAACTCAAAATAGGGAGTTAAAGCTTAACAAAATATGTATCCTTTCTTTATCAAATGTTCTGCGAGTCTGTTTTATTGTTTCAATAATTAGAAAAAGTTCTAAAATATTTAAACTGTAGAGAACAGATAACAAAAGCTATGAATATTGAAAGGAAGCTTCATGCTGGAGGAGCTAAAGTTTGGCATTAAATTTTTTTTTTAAGAAACGATTCCTAATACACAGAAAAGAAGAGAAAGACTATCTCTTGAAAGGAATATTCTCAACAAAGTATTTGAAATGTGCATGACCTGAAGAAGGAATAATGAAGAGATTTGTCTGGCTAGAGTAGATGAGATACTTTGGAGAAATAGTGTTAGACAAATAACACTGGATAATTTTTAAAAACTTTAGTTATGTCAGAATGTAACTATTTCCTTTCGACCTTCTCTTTTTCAAACTAATAGATGTATTTCTGACTTTACAATCCTACTTTAGCTCTACCTAAGTATATGGGATAAATGAAATTAAAAATAATATATCAAAAGGATTGGTTATGTTTGTAGTTTTCAACTTTAGGAAGTGACTTTCAATTTAGCTAATAAATTTAAAAAAAGGATAGTTGAGATCATTTTGAAATAGAAGAACAGGAATAATGTTTGCAATTTTTCACTAAGTGTCCAATAAAATGGAGGAAAAAAGATAAAGAAAAAGAATGGGGTGGGTGATGAGAATTATCATTGCCTCATAAATAACAATGCTACAATAATTAAACATGGAACTTGTAAAAAAATGAAAGAGATTAATGGTACAAAAAAGAAAGCAAGAAAAAGAAGATTCTATTATAAAGGAATTTAAACCATCATAAAGTTGATAGTTTATATCAGTGAGGAAATGAAAACCCATTTAATAAATGCTAAAGGGACAAAATAAATCTGCAGTCCTAACCAGATATTCAAAAAAGTAACTGTACAATAGCAACAGAAAGTGACTGGAGACTCTCCAGCCTCTAGGGATACGCATAAAGTCAGAGGCAGGAATAACACAGGAAAATACTGTCAGATTTGGCCATGTAAAAGCTTAAAAGTCTCTACATAATAAAACATCATAAAAAAGAAAAACCCAAACTGCAAATAAACAGATGTCTTAGATTTATTTTCCAAGACAGGCAAAAGGTTACTATCGCTAACATGGCAAATATTTTTTAGAAATCAAAATGAAAATTACTAACATCTCCTTAGCTAAATAGGTAAACAATATAAACAACTGTTTACAACAAGAAAATAAAAATACCCAATAAACTATTTTCCAGCCTCCCAAGGCTGAAGATAAATATTTTTTAAAACAGCTGTTTCATACTTCAAATGTAATACTAAGTGAAATGAAGCCTCTCATACTCTGCTGGTAAAAGTTGAAATTGATACAGCTTTATGGGATGGCTTACCCCTAAACACATATGGATAGTTTTTTGCCTCTGAAATACTGTCTGGGTTAGGAGGACAATTTACTTTTTACTGAATAAACTTGTAATTAAAAAAAATAATGCTGCGACTGTTGATCATTAAGAACAAACCAGTAGTAGTTTTGTTCTGCTTTTAGTCATTTTTTGTAGCCACTCCTTATCTAGTTAAGATGTTCCTTCAATTTCTTGTTCCAGGAGAGTTTTTATTTTTTTTTTAATTACAAACGGATGCATGCCATTAATACTATTTTATGTTTTTAATTATCATATCATTTTATTATCATTAGGAGGTTTAAATTTCTATTATTTTATGATCTATGGTGTTTTACAAACATCCAAATGTATGAGGTGTCCATCAACAGATGAATGGATAAAGATGATGTGGTGTGTATGTGTGTGTGTGTATATATATACATATATGAATATTATTAACCCATAAAAAAGAATGAGCCCCATTTGCAGCAACATGGATAGCTCTAGAGATTATCATACTAAGAAAGGAGATGATAAAAACAAATATCATAAGATATTGCTTATATGTGGAATCTAAAAAGATTGACACAAATAAACTGATTCACAAAACATAAAAAGACCCACAGACATAGAAAACAAACTTATCATTACCAAAGGGATAAACTGCAGGGTGGTGAATTAGGAGTTAGGGATTAGAATACAAACACTACTCTATAACATAGGGAATTAAAAATACAATATTTGCAATAACCCATAAAGGCAAAGAATCTGAAACAAATATGCATAACTGAGTGCCTTTTCTGCATACTTGAAACTAATGCAACATAGAAAATTATATAGCAATAAAAAAGAAAAACAAAAAATTTTAAAAAGAACAAAAATATCGAGATTGTTAATGGTATTGATTTTCTATTTCATTAGTGTTTATCTGTTTGACCTATGACAAATTGAGGGAAACATTTTGAAATCTTTGAATATTATATAGATTTTTCTACTCCTTATTTTTATGTAAACACTTGTTTTATATGCTATGAGGGGACCTTAGCATGTTGATTCTAAAACACATGTTTTTGTTTTTGTTTTTGTTTCTGTTTTTCACATTGAACATCATTCCAAATATTCCTTCCTGGATTATTTCCATTTTTCCTCACGTACATGCTTTCAAAGTTCTTTCATATGACTATATAGGTAGCAAGTTCTTCCCATTCCATTTCAATATTTCTTTATTTTGCACTCATTCTAGAAAAATGGTTTCACTTCTAATAAAGTTCTAGGCTAACATTTACTTTTCTATCAGTTCTCTGAAAAAATAACTCCATTGATTCTTGGCTTCCATTTTGATGCTGAGAAATTCGCCTTCTGCTTTCATTCTAATTGTCATTTCTTTGTAGGGGATTTTTTTTTTTTTTTGTCTATTTACTTTTAAGGTTAACTTCTAAACATTCTGTTTTTAGTACTCTGTAGTTGTAATAATTTTGTTTAGATGCAGCTTTGAAAACTTTATACTGTCTCCTTGTTCATGTGCTTCCTGTATGTTTTCATACCTTTCATTATTTTGAAGAATTTTCAATTCTCATCTCTTCAAGATGCCTCTCCTAATTCTTTTCTAGTCTCTCTAGGCCTCTGATTTCATGAATGGAAACCCTTCTCATTCTAGCCTCCATGTCATATAACCTCTCGGTCTTTCTATCTCCTTGTATTTCTGTGTTGTGTTTGTATGCTTTCTTTACATCTAATCATTCAGCATCAGTAACAGTTCAGTCGCTCAGTCATGTCTGACTCTTTGTGACCCCATGGACTGCAGCATGCCAGGCCTCCCTGTTCACCACCAACTCCTGGATTTTACTCAAACTCATGTCCCTTGAGTTGGTGATGCCATCCAACTATCTCATCCTCTGTCGTCCCCTTCTCCTCCTGCCTTCAATCTTTCCCAGCATCAGGGTCTATTCAAAAGAGTCAGTTCTTCACATCAGGTGGCCAAAGTATTCAAGTTTCAGCTTTAGCACCAGTCCTTCCAATGAATATTCCAATGAATATTTCCTAAAGGATGGACTGGTTGGATTGCCTTGCAGTCCAAGGGACTCTCAAAAGTCTTCTCCACCACCACAGTTCAAAAGCATCAATTCTCTAGTGCTCAGCTTTCTTTATAGAATTCTCACATCCAAACATGACTACTGGAAAAACCATAGCTTTGACTAGACAGATCTTTGTTGGCAAAGTAATGTCTCTACTTTTTAATATGCTGTCTAACTTGGTCATAACTTTTCTTCCAAGGAGCAAGGGTCTTTTAATTTCATGGCTGCAATCACCATCTGCAGTGATTTTCGAGCTCAAAAAAATGAAGGCTGTCACTGTTTCCACTGTTTCCCCATCTATTTGCCATGAAGTGATGGGACCCGATGCCATGATCCTAGTTTTCTGAATGTTGAGGTTTAAGCCAACTTTTTCACTCTCCTCTTTCACTTTCATCAAGAGGCTCTTTTTTAGTTCTTCTTCACTTTCTGCCATAAGGGTGGTGCCATCTGCATATCTGAGGTTACTGATATTTCTCCTGGCAATCTTGATTCCAGCTTGTGCTTCATCTAGTCCAGCTTTCTCATCATGTGCTCTGCATATAAGTTAAATAAGCAGGGTGACAATATACAGCCTTGACATACTCCTTTTTCTATTTGGAACCAGTCTGTGGTTCCATGTCCAGTTGTAACTGTTACTTCCTGACCTGCACACAGGTTTCTCAAAAGGCAGGTCAGGTGGTCTGGTATTCCCATCGCTTGATGGGAATTTTCCACAGTTTATTGTGATCCACACAGTCAAAGGCTTTGGCATAATCAAAATCAGAAATAGATGTTTTTCTGGAACTCTCTTGTCTTTTTGATGATCCAGCGGATGTTGGCAATTTGATCTCTGGTTCCTCTGTCTTTTCTAAATCCAGCTTGAACATCTGAAAGTTCACATTTCACTCATTGTTGAAGCCTGCTTTGGAGAATTTTGAACGTTACTTTACTAGTGTGTGAGATGAGTATAATTGTGTGGTAGTTTGAGCATTCTTTGGCATTGTCTTTCTTTAGGATTGGAATGAAAACTGACCTTTCCCAGTCCTGTGGCCACTGCTGAGTTTTCCAAATTTGCTGGCATATTGAGCACAGCATTTTCGTAGCATCACCTTTGGGATTTGAAATAGCTCAACTGGAATTCCATCACCTCCACTAGCTTTGTTCTTAGTGATGCTTTCTAAGGCCCACTTGACTTCACATTCCAGGATGTCTGGCTCTAGGTGAGTGATCTCACCGTCATGGTTATCTGGGTCATGAAGATCTTTTCTGTATAGTTCTTCTGTGTATTCTTTCCACCTCTTAATATTTTCTGCTTCTTTTAGGACCATTTCTGTCCTTTATTGAGCCCATCTTTGCATGAAATGTTCCCTCGGTATCTCTAATTTTCTTAAAGAGATCTCTAGTCTTTCCCATTCTATTGTTTTCCTCTATTTCTTTACACTGATCACTGAGGAAGGCTTTCTTATCTCTCCTTGCTATTCTTTGGAACTCTGCATTCAAATGGGTATATCTTTCCTTTTCTCCTTTGCCTTTGTCTTCTCTTCTTTTCACAACTATTTGTAAGGTCTCCTCAGACAACCATTTTGCCTTTTTGGATTTCTTTTTCTTGGAGATGATCTTGATCACTGCCTCCTGTGCAATGTCATGAACCTCCATCCATAGTTCTTCAGGCACTCTGTCTGTCAGATCTAATCCCTTGAATGTATTTGTCACATCCCCTGTATAATCATAAGGGATTTGATTTAGGTCATATCCNGAGATGTGTATAAGAGACAGATCACCTCCACTAGCTTTGTTCTTAGTGATGCTTTCTAAGGCCCACTTGACTTCACATTCCAGGATGTCTGGCTCTAGGTGAGTGATCTCACCGTCATGGTTATCTGGGTCATGAAGATCTTTTCTGTATAGTTCTTCTGTGTATTCTTTCCACCTCTTAATATTTTCTGCTTCTTTTAGGACCATTTCTGTCCTTTATTGAGCCCATCTTTGCATGAAATGTTCCCTCGGTATCTCTAATTTTCTTAAAGAGATCTCTAGTCTTTCCCATTCTATTGTTTTCCTCTATTTCTTTACACTGATCACTGAGGAAGGCTTTCTTATCTCTCCTTGCTATTCTTTGGAACTCTGCATTCAAATGGGTATATCTTTCCTTTTCTCCTTTGCCTTTGTCTTCTCTTCTTTTCACAACTATTTGTAAGGTCTCCTCAGACAACCATTTTGCCTTTTTGGATTTCTTTTTCTTGGAGATGATCTTGATCACTGCCTCCTGTGCAATGTCATGAACCTCCATCCATAGTTCTTCAGGCACTCTGTCTGTCAGATCTAATCCCTTGAATGTATTTGTCACATCCCCTGTATAATCATAAGGGATTTGATTTAGGTCATATACCTGAATGGTCTAGTGGTTTTCCCTCCTTTCTTCGATTTAAGTCTGAACTTGGCAGTAAGGAGTTCAGGATCTGAGCCACAGTCAGCTCCCGGTCTTGTTTTTGCTGACTGTATAGAGCTTCTCCATCTTTGGCTGCAAAGAATATAATCAATCTGGTTTCAGTGTTGACCATCTGGTGATGTCCATGTGTAGAGTCTTCTCTTGTGTTGTTGGAAAAGGGTGTTTGCTATGACCAGTGCATTCTCTTGGCAAAACTCTATGAGCCTTTGCCCTGCTTTATTCTGTACTCCAAGGCCAAATTTTCCTGTTATTCCAAGTATTTCTTGACTTCCTACTTTTGCATTCCAGTCCCCTATAATGAGAAGGACAATTTTTTTTGGGGGGGGGTTAGTTTTAGAAGGTCTTATGCTGCTACTAAGTCACTTCAGTCGTGTCCGACTCTGTGTGACCCCGTAGACGGCAGCCCACCAGGCTCCCCCGTCCCTGGGATTCTCCAGGCAAGAACACTGGAGTGGGTTGCCATTTCCTTCTCCAATGCATGAAGGAGAAAGTGAAAGTGAAGTCGCTCAGTCTGTTCGACTGTTAGCGACCCCATGGACTGCAGCCCACCAGGCTCCTCCGTCCATTGGATTTTCCAGGCAAGAGTACTGGGGGGTGGTGTTAGTTTTAGAAGGTCTTATAGATCTTCAAAGAACCAACTTCAGCTTCTTTAGCATTCTTGGTCAGGGAATAGATTTGGATTACTGTGATATTGAATGGCTTACCTTGGGAACGAACAGAGATCATTCTTTTGGTTTTGAGATTGCATCCAAGTACTGCATTTTGGACTCTTTTGTTGACTATGATGGCTACTCCATTTCTTTTAAGGGATTATTGCCCATAGTAGTATATATAATGGTCATCTGAGTTAAATTCACCCATTCCAGTCCATTTTAGTTCGCTGATTCCTAAAATGTTGATGTTTACTCTTGCCATCTCCTGTTTGACCACTTCCTATTTGCCTTGATTCATAACCTAACATTCCAGGTTCCTATGCAAGACTGCTCTTTACAGCATCGGACCTTGCTTCTATCACCAGTCACATCCACAACTGGGTGGTGGTGTTGCTTTGGTTCCATCTCTTCATTCTTTCTGGAGTTAGTTCTCCACTGATCTCTAGTAGTGTACTGGGCACCTACCAGCCTGGGGAGTTCATCTTTCAGTGTTCTATCTTTTTGCCTTTTCATACTGTTCACGGGTTTGCAAGGAAAGAATCCTGAAGTGGTTTGAAGATCTTCTCATTAGTTTTCTAATAATTTCCTTCAATGATCTAATATATTTAATATAATTCAATTATTAAATATACAAACTATATTTTGTATGAAAAATTTTAAATGGAAAATTTTCAAATTGGTTATCTCAGTCTTACTATTTTTTTAAATTTCTGTCTCACTTCTTTACCATTTTATACAACATTGTTTTACATTCAGATTGTGATCATTCTAATATCTGATGCCACTGGGAGTTGTCTGTTTCTTGGTGACTTTATGCTTACATGTTCTTGAGACTTTGGTAACTTTGGACTGTGCACTTGTATTTTCTTTTTCTCAACCTGTGGAAATCTCGATAGCCTAAATTGATGATACTTTCTTCCAGAAAGGATCTGTGCTACAGACCGAGACCACTTGATTAAATTTTGAGGATCCAGACTTAATAAAGGAGTTTTATGCTTACATCCCCTGTCCTGTGGTAGGCCCAAGTCTTTATTCTACATTACAGTGTTTGGATTTGAGGCAAATACCGACTTCCTTCACTACTTCAGCTTAATGTTTTTGTTGATTCCCTAACTATTTATCTAAAAACAAGATGTCTTAAAGAGGATGGTATTAAGGATCCTTGTCTGTCATGCTTTCTAATAGACATTATTTTCAACACACACAAAAATAAAAACACTTAAGTTAGTGGAAACGATAGGACTAAATTCAAGGTAAAATTTGCCCCCAAATAATGAAATTTAACTAATAAAGTTTTCCCCCCAAATTTTTGGTAGATAGACTGTTTGATCTTTTCACTTATCTTTTAGAAATTTAGGAGATATTCGGAAACATTGTAAACATAAATTTAGGTGGCCTATAAGCTCAGGAACTCAGGCATGTCTGACTCTTTGTGACTCCATGGACTGTAGCCCACCAGGCTCCTTGGTCCATGGGGATTCTCCAGGCAAAAATATAGGAGTGGGTTGCCATTTCCTTCTCCAGGGGTTCTACCTGACCTAGGGGTCAAACCCAAGTCTCTTGTGTCTCCTGCATTAGCAGGCAGATTTGTTATCACTGAGCCACCTGGGAAGCCAAAGGTGGCCTATGGAATTGCAAAAACACACCCTCCACAGGCTCTCAAACTTTAAGCTTTTATTAAGTTTGCAATTTAATAACCATGTCCTAAAAAAGTTTATCATAAGTCAGGTGGCCACACAGAGCAGGAGCAGATACAGCACATCACATCACAGCATAGGATTTCTTGCTTCTCAGAGCCCCTAATGAGCATATTTAGTACTTGGAATATGTCCATGCAAGGTATTGAAAAGTCCATTTTCTGTGCTACTGCCATTTTAATTCTTAAAAAAGTTTATCATAAGTCAGGTGGCCACACAGAGCAGGAGCAGATACAGCACATCACATCACAGCATAGGATTTCTTGCTTCTCAGAGCCCCTAATGAGCATATTTAGTACTTGGAATATGTCCATGCAAGGTATTGAAAAGTCCATTTTCTGTGCTACTGCCATTTTAATTCTCAAACTCTGCACAATCATTCCAAAAGGAGAATTGATATATGTGCTTCCATGTTGGATAAATTTTAGTTATAGCACTCTTCTGATTCTTGAACAACTGGCGAAGTAGTCAGTACCCAACTATATTTGAATGATACCCTATCCTCCATATTTCTAGTTTTCTAAAAGCCCGTTTCTTCGGAGTCTCATGGGGATGTGTACACAAGGATACTTATTACAGAATTATTTATAATGGTGTAATAAGGCATCTGACTCTAGTTTTGATATGTGACTGTTAACGGCTTGTGAGTCCATTTCCTTACAGGTCCCATTCCTCTGGTTTCCCTTTGATCCACAACTAGGCAAGCTGGTTAGAAAGCCCAGGTGTTTCCTTTTTCCCTAGGCCCGAGTGGGGAAGTTCAAATCATGCAAACCCTGGTGCACATACAGGAACCTCTCTCTGACACTACTGATAACCACAATAAACACTAGCTGCTTCACTGAAGCCAAATGGGCCAGCTTGGATGCCTGTCCTGTTCTCTCCAGAAGGCCTCATGTGTAGTGAATGTCTTCGTATCCTCTTGATCCATGTGTGGTGTCACGAGTCTTGACATGGGATTCAGTTATGGCAAGGCGTGATTGCTTCTGCCCTTTGCTGAGCAACCAAAAGGCAACTGGCCCTCTGTGCAGGATGGTGAGAGTGATGGCCTCCACCATCTGGGAGACCTTCTTCTTTTGCTTCTGACTTGTTTTTAGGCTCTGTTGCCTGCTGGTTGGTGGGCATTTTTGAAGTCAGCACACCAGTGCACATTTTGAGCTGTGTTTGCTGAGTACAAGTCTTTCTTTTAGATTGAAACAACCTAAGTCAAAGTTTCAATACTGGTATTTATGGACAGTAAGAGAGATTGGAGTTCTCCTTAACGTAGCCTTAGCCCAGACCTATCTTTGTCCCTCAGACTGAATTTGTATCTCACTTCCAGCATCAGCTGTGACTTTTGCTTTGTTCAGGGAAAATCATCTTACCCCAAGACCACTGATTGTATCTCTCAACCAGGCATGGCCCCTATTATATAATCAGGACTAAAAACAATATTGATAACCTGTGCAGTATACAGGCCCATTGGGTGACGCTGCTCCTGCAAAGAACAGCCACCACACAGTGTGCTGAGATCTACATCCTAGAATCGGATCACTCACTAGGTCCCAACAAAGCTTTAAAAGCCTCTACTGCTGCTGCCTATGTTTCTGTCACCAAAACCAAATCTGAGCTTCAGAGTTATAGGGGAAGAACATTCATGCATTGCATAGTTCAGACCCTCATAAAAGATGACCTTGAATGCTTTATTCCTACAACTCAAAGAGTCAGAGGACAGCATCACCCAGACGACTGTAAACTTCACAGATAAAGATACAACCATCACATTGAGTGCTGTGGCTCATCAACATGCCAAATGGTTCATTCAAACACTACTTAAGCCATTGTTTCTACATCCAACAAATCACTGCCTTGGGGGAAGTTCCTAACCCTGATGATACTGAATTGGCATGTTCTGGAGGAAGATAATTTATGTAAAACTGGGCAAGGTCAAGAAGATTCCCTGAAAGTATATCCAGCAACAAACACCAAAAGAAAAAAGGTGAGGGGTGGAGAAAACTAAAATAGAATTCCATAATTTGACCCAATTAGAAATCTAAAATTCCCTGAAAGAATTTAACAACAGAAAAGTTAAAAAAATTGTGATTTGGCTTTTGCGTCTTTAAGACAGAGGTTCTATTTTAATTCTCATCTCTGCTGGGATGCACAAATTGGCAAACATCCTTGGCCTCAACTAGCAATGGGGCTCAGATTACATCTATAACTGGGGATTTCACTAACATAAAGGAACACTATACTCTTAGAAGAGTGATCAAATATACAACAGCAGACAGACAGGTATGCTTTACCTTCCTCAGTGGAACTACTGCCGCATCTAAATTCTCCATTACCTAAGTGCCCATTGTCCTCACAACTTCTCTCATGGATACTCTGACCTAAGGAGTAATAAATTGAAAGAAAAATAAATCTTTGATTCTTAAACTCAGCTTGAGAAAATGAGACTTTACTGATCAAAATGGGAACATTATTCCCTAGGTTAAAATATTTCATAGAGTCTAATATAGATGTTAAAAAGGCCTACAGAAATTAAGATTCATCATACAAGAAGGCAATGGCACCCCACTCCAGTACTCTTGCCTGGAAAATCCCATGGGCAGAAGAGCCTGGTGGGCTGCAGTCCATGGGGTCGCACAGAGTCGGACACGACGGAGCAACTTCACTTTCACTTTTCACTTTCATGCACTGGAGAAGGAAATGGCAACCCACTCCAGTGTTCTTGCCTGGAGAATCCCAGGGATGGGGGAGCCTGGTGGGCTGCCGTCTGTGGGGTCGCACAGAGTCGGACACGACTGAAGCGACTTAGCAGCAGCAGCAGCAGCAGTATACAAGAAGTACTTAAGGAAGGAGGCTGCTGTTTTTTTTTTTTTTTTTTAAACCATCCTCCCATTTAATAGTGATGTTGTGCCTCATTATTCTTCTCTCTTGTCACTTGTGCTTTTGGAGTCATATTTAGGAAGAATTTTCCTAACCCATGATCACGAGGACCTTATTCCTATGTTTTTTTATGATAGTTTTATATTATTCTTTCACTTTGATCTACAATCTATTTTGAGTTAATTTCTCAGTGAAGTATAGGAAGAGGCCCAACTGTATTATTTCGGATATGGACATTGTGCTGTCCCAGCACCATTTGTTGAAATGACTATTCTTTCCTCACTGAAATGTTCCGATATTGTTGTCGAAAATAAGTTGACCTTATATATAAGGCTTATTTCTGGATTCCCGGATCTATTGTATTGGTCTCCATGCTTGTCCTTAGGCCAGTACCTATATTTTCTTCATGACTAGTTTTGCTGTAAGCTCTGAAACCGTGAAGTATGACTCCAACCTTGTCTTTTTTTAAGATTGTGTCTTCTATTCTGGATGCCTTTCATTTCCACATGACTTTCAAGATCAGCTTGTTAATTTCCACAAAAAACCCACCTGGGGTTTTTAATAGAGAGTATGTTGAATCTGAAGATCAAGAAGGAGAAAATGTTTATTTTAATAACATTGTCGTACAATCCATGGAGCATTTTTCCATTTTTTAAGATTGTGTCTTCTATTCTGGATGCCTTTCATTTCCACATGACTTTCAAGATCAGCTTGTTAATTTCCACAAAAAACCCACCTGGGGTTTTTAATAGAGAGTATGTTGAATCTGAAGATCAAGAAGGAGAAAATGTTTATTTTAATAACATTGTCGTACAATCCATGGAGCATTTTTCCATTCATTTAGGTATTCTTTAATTTCCAGCGTTTTGAGTTTTTGTAGTATAACTTTTGTTCTTCTTTTGTTAAATTTATTCCTAAGTAATCAATACTTTTACATACTATGGTAAATGAAGTTATTTTTTTTAATTCATTTTGGATTGTCCATTACATATAAGTTTTTTGTATAGTGATCTGTACCTGGCAATCTTGCTAATTCATTTATTGGTTCTAGTAGATTTTCAGTGCATCCTTTGGGATTTTCTGATGTGTAAGGTCATCTGACTCCACTGTCAGACAGCCGACAGCATTCAGACCTCATCCTTCCCCATTTCCTTTTGCCCACATCTGGGAAAGCCAATAAGAAAGTCCAGGTATTCCTTCCCTTGGTGTTGGAAGTTCAAATCCATGAGCTCTAGCCTGCACACAGGAACCAACATTCCAATCTACCCTTAGCCACAATAAAAGCAAAAGTCATTTGCCTCTTCCCATCTCAGGGTCAGAAAGCCTCATGATATAAGTAATAAATGTTTTCATATTCTCTTGGTGCATGTGTGGCATCAAATAGTCTTGATATCTTAACCAAGTGGGAAAGTGAAATATTGATCCTACCCACTATGGGGCAACAATAAGAAAAAGGGCAAAAAACAGAATTCAAATATTCTATAGCAGGGAAAAGATCAAATACAGCCATTAAAATTATATATCTGAGAACTAATAATATAGGAACATGCTCACAATATAATATTGTGAGAGAAAAAGTTTAAAAATCAATATGCAAGATAATCTCAGTTTTCATTTTGAATATTAATATATGCACACACAGACATATGTAGAAGACAGAACGGAAGAAAACATGTTAGAAGTATTACTGGGTTGTGGGATCACAAGTTTATTTTTATTCCTTAATGTTGTGTATTTTTCACAATTTTTATGAAGAATGTTTCTTATTTATTTTGTCATTAATAAATACAAATATGAGCCGAAAAATCCTACCAGGGAGTCATAGGTCTAATTAAAAATATAGTCTATCATAAAAAATTTCTACAAACAATAAATGCTGGAAAGGGTATGGAGAAAAGGGAACCTTCTTACAGTGCTGGTGGGAATGTAAATTGATACAGCCACTATGGAGAATAGTATGGAAATTCCTTAAAACACTAAAAATAGGACTACCATGTGACCCAGCAATCCTATTCCTGGGCATATTCCGAGAGAAAACCTTCATTCAAAAAGACGCGTGCACCCCAGAGTTCAAGGCAGCCCTATTCACAGTCGCGGGATATGGAGGCAACCTGAATGTCCATCGCCAGAGGAAAGGGGGAAGAAGATGTGGTGCATACACACCATGGAAAACTACGCAGCCACGAAACTGAAGGAAATGATGCCATGTGCAGGGACATGGACGGACCTAGAGACTGTCGTGCACAGTGAAGCAGATCAGAAAGAGAAAAACAAACATCGCATATAGACACATATAATATATGTGGGCGGAGAAGCCCGGTGGGCCGCAGTCCATGGGGTCGCTAGGAGTCGGACAGGACTGAGCGACTTCTCTTTCACTTTTCACTTTCATGCCCTGGAGAAGAAATGGCAACCCACTCCAGTGTTCTTGTCTGGAGAATCCCAGGGACGGGGGAGCCTGGTGGGCTGCCGTCTATGGGGCTGCACAGAGTCGGACACGACTGAAGCAACTTAGCAGCAGCAGCAATATATGTGGAGTCTAGAAAATGGTATAGATGATCTTATCTGCAAAGCAGGAATAGAGACACAGACGTAGAGAACACAGGTATGGATACCAAGGGGAAAGTGGGGCTGGGATGATCTGGGAGACTGGGGTTGACATATATACACTATAGATACAGATTTTATATACAAAATAGATAACTAATGAGAACCTACTCTATAGCTCAGGGAACTGTACTCAGTGCTCTGTGGTGATGTATCTGGGAAAGAAATTTAAATATGAGGGGATATATGTAAATATATTGCTGATTCATTTTGGTGTACAGCAGAAACTAATACAACATTGTAAAGCAACTATACTTCAATAAAAATGAATTTAAGAAAACAGAACTGGGTACTAGGTGGCTTGATCTGGCTGAAGTACAGATACCTGAGACTCTTACTGAGACACTTGTCTTTAGTTAGCTTGGGTAGGCCTTTGCATCTATTTAATTATAATTTCCATTGGTGCTGAATTAATCATCCAATAAAAATAAAGCACTGGAACAAGTTTTCTTCTGGAAAGCATGCAGTTAGCATAATATTTACAAAATAAACACATTTAAGGAAAAAAGGAAAAGAAGAAAGGAGGTAGGAAGGAAACAATCTCTTGGAAGAGCTTTTGATTCAGTTCAGTTCAGTCACTCAGTTGTGTCCGACTCTTTGTGACCCCATGAATCACAGCACGCCAGGCCTCCCTGTCCATCACCAACTCCTGGAGTTCACTCAGACTTGCGTTCATTGAGTCAGTGATGCCATCCAGCCATCTCATCCTCGGTCGTCCCCTTCTTCTCCTGCCCCCAATCCCTCCCAGCATCAGAGTCTTTTCCAATGAGTCAACTCTTCGCTACAGATTCATCTTTCATAACATCTTTGTTCCCATGTTCATTCTCCAGCTATAGTCTCAGTTCCCTGTTATTATCCATTGCTAACTTTACTCAATGTTTTCTAACTCTGCTGTCTGTTTCTTAGGTCTCCCAAAAAGACTGCTTGCAGAGATATACTTGTAAAATATGGAGCCCTTGCTATTTTATAGCCCTGACAACACTTCAAATTTTCAAGGCAGAGAGGACTCTTCAAAAAGTGACTCTTGCTTTATCTTCTAATAAAGCTCTTCGCCCAGAATATCTTTTCTTCCTTGCATCTCCCTCATCTTTTTGATCAAGTGTTTCTTCTACTGTCTTTTCTGAATTTATCTCCATCCACATAGCATAGCAAAGCATGCATGCTCAGTCATGTCTGACTCTCTGTGACCCCATGGACTGTAGCCCACCAGACTCTTCTGTTCGTGGGATTTCCCAAGC
Organism: Oreotragus oreotragus; assembly: GCA_006410675.1. NCBI lineage: Eukaryota > Metazoa > Chordata > Mammalia > Artiodactyla > Bovidae > Oreotragus > Oreotragus oreotragus. The sequence goes on from SJYX01021956.1 coordinate 309,325, forward strand.
AAGAATACTGGAGCAGGATGCCATTTCCTCTTCCAGTGGATCTTCCCAACCCAGGGACTGAACCCAGGTCTCCCACTTTGCAGGAAGCTTCTTTAGCAACTTGTGTGGTAGGATAATATTTTTCAAATGTTTCCTTCGATCACCTTGTCATTGGTCTTTCATGCTGTTTTCCTCTAGATCTGTGGTTTTAACTCTTTTCTGACCCCTGTCATCTCTGTGAGGTTGTCTCTCTGTGGGGAGGCAATGTTGGCAAGGCAGGTGGAGGTTATCTCCTCATTCCTGCTTTATCAAAAGGCGTTCATTTTTTTCTATTGTACAACCTGGTCTTCAAAGAAGGAATACACTGGGAAACAGGTTAATAGTTTTAAAAATTTTGAACTGTAAAGCTTAACCTGAAGAAGACTGGACTGATAGAAAATGTGGGCTATGAAAGGACAGATTAGGAAAGTAACAGTGATAGGATCTTTCTCACAGATAGGATATTGGCTGAAGCTGTGGAAAGGTGGGCCATCACATTTGGGGTCACAGACTCTGGGAGACCTCGATAGTGATCAGGAGTTCTCCATTTGTGCAACAGAATTTTAGAGCCAGAAGGAATGATAAGATTCTCTAATCTGTCTTCCTCACTGTACAAGTGAAGAATGAATCCCTAGAGAAATCAAGTGGCTTTCTCAGGTTACTGAGTCATACCACAATCCTGTGGCAGGATTAAAATTGGGTTCTTCTAGACTTCCCGTGTGTGCTCTTCCCACCACATTCACTTACTCTACATGTAAGACCTGGGCGTCCCTGGTGGCTCAGATGGTAAAGGATCTGCCTGCAATGTGGGAGACCCATGTTTGATGCCTGGGTAGGGAAGATCCACTGGAGGAGGAAATGGAAATCTACTTCAGTATTTTTGCCTGGAAAATCCCATGGACAGAGGAGCCTGGGGTGCTATATAGTCCATGGTGTTGCAAAGAGCCCTGCGAACATGACTAAATGACTAATACTTTCAGTTGCACATGTAAGATCAGTCCTTCCTGCAATTCTCTGGAAATGATCATTACCAATGGAATGATCCCAGTCATGACTGCTCACGGTTCTGCTCTCTGATAAGGGAAAGAGGGGACTTTGACATGAGTCTCCTGAAAACCTTATGGTACAAGTTTGTGTCTGAAACTTTACACATGAGGGGATTTGAGACACTCAGCTACTTTTGCACTGTTGTTGGAACAAACTGATCCTAAATCTCAGCTCAGAGATCTCTTTTACATCCCTGTTGAGCAGCCCAGGGACTCAACGAGGGGTCTGAGCTTGAGATAATCCAGATTGAACACATCACCGACCGCTTACCTCAACACACATGCACATGGGTGTGTACACAAGAACACACACACTCTCTGTCTCTCCCTCTCAATATCCCTTATCTTGGCTTAAGCTTGTCTGCCTGCACTACCTGTGACCTGGCTGTTATAATCACCACAAGGCCAAAAGGGAACCATCCAGGAATCATGGAGCTAATGGAATTCTGTCTTCACAAAAGCGGCCTCAATGTTTCCCAGTCAAGCGGCCACTCTCTGTTCACTTATGCAGTAACTCTGCAAACCATCATTCAGTGCCATCAGGCGAAGAATAAACTGGTTCTCATTTCCCCAAATTAATCAAATTTAGCATTTTGTAGGGATTGAATTTATCATCTCATAACATTTTGATAAATGAGGATCCTTCACATCCTTTCCTTGTTAGTCTGTATACCCAGCCCTCTGTGTTGCTTAGATATTCCCACTTCAGGCTAATTTCAAGAAATTCCAGAAAATGGTTAAAAACTAAGGTTGTAAGATGCTTTAGATGTGGGTGAATGCTCTTTGCCTCTTTCTTTGGTGGAGAAAAGCCTGTCCTCTCAGTTCTTCATCACTCACATCCCAGAGAGCAAATATGCTTCATCTGACTGGTAATAGCTTCCACGTCCTATCTTGGGAAGGAACTTAAAGTCTTGTTTGGACTCATAAGGAAGGAGAGACGTAATACATTAGTGATGTATGATGGCCTGAGCTTCAGGAAAATAATCAAGTCTCCAGCATGGTCTGAGTTTTTGATTTAGGTAGAATATGACACTGCAGCTACAGGTGGGGATGAGGGAGAGGCATGCTCTCTGTGAGTCCTAAGCTAGGCCTCCACTGTCTCCCGGAAACAACACTGACTTGGCAGTCAAACACATACCTGGCCTTGGCCTTACCCATTCTGTCTCTTGCCTTATACACTAAAAACGCCATTTTCTTTTGTAACATGACAACATTCCATAACAAGGCCTGAGCAGCTCTTAGACTCTAGACAAGTTGGAAGCCACTATAAAATACATATTTCTTCTGAAGATAAGCTTTCGAAGGAAACATTCCAAAAGGCTTATTTTCCTTTGTTCATGTCTGGCCTATCAGAATTTATTATGACTCAGATACAAAGGCTCTTGAATGGATATAGAATAAAGATAGACTCATAGGCATGGTCCAGACCCATGATTTGATTGCCACATAAAGTTTATGGTAGAAGTTTGTCTCCTTCATGACCCAAATGAAACCCACCACTAACCCAGTCAACCTCATCTACTCCAGTGGCTCCTAGACTATTAATAGTAACATTGGTCTGACCTGGAAACTTGTAAGAAATTAAAATCTCAACCCTACTTAAATACTTGCTCTCACACTTACTCTGTTCATACTCACTTACTCATATTTACTCTATTCACTCTCATACTTACTGAATCAGAGTTTCTGAAATTGGGGTGCAGCAATTTATTTTTGAGACAATCACTTGAGTGATTCTGATGCATGCCACCATTTGAAAATCAACATCTTGCAATGCTGCCTAATAGCATTTTCTGCAAAGATGGAAAGCATGTCCTATGTTTGTACTGTATTCTATTCACAGTCACTAGCCACATGAGACTCCTGAGTATTTGAAATGTGCAAGTGAGCAATTTAATTTTTAATTTATTGAATTTTAATAAACTTAAATGTACCTAAGCATATGTGACAAGTGGCCAATATACAAGATAGTGTACCTCTAGGCTGGTAGTATTTAAATATCTGGGGTTCTGAGAACTTTTTGAGAATCTTGTGAAGTCTATAAACCTATCCACAGGAAAAAATGCACCTGTTCCAATAAACAAAATTTGGTAAACAGCTTCTGGAGGTTAAAGGAAATTGCAGAGAATTAAAAAGAATTCATTAAGTATCCACTCTCAAAATTTCCAGCAGAATTTACAATTTACAAGTTGTAGTTAAACTGTTAAAATAAATCATCTTTATATATATCATGTAAAAACTTATTTTCTAAACCAATGAAAACACAGATTGACATAGATTGAGGTCCAAGACATGTATTCAAACATATTTCACCAAACCAATTTTCTGGACCCCAAAACAGCTGTGATGCCAAACACTAGAAACCCCAGCAAAATTTTACAAAATTTTAGAAACCCCAGCAAAATTCTAATTTTGCTTAAGGACATCTGTCCCCATTTTAAAATATCCCTCAACTGTTGCCAATGATCTGTGCTGCAACACTGATCAGGCCAGTAGGATATGAAAACCTATATAGGTAAGTACAGAGGTGCCCACAGTTTTTGATTATCTGGTAGGATGGATGCCACCTTCCCATGGAAGACTGTGCTCTTGCAGAAGGACTGATCTGCACATGGAAGGTGAATTTTGTCCCCTATCTCCAAACTCTTTTCTGATGTAGAAACAGGTGGTACTGAGGTCTATATGCCAATCTCCCCACCTTTCGTATTCCTCTATAACTATTTAAATCCCACCATCTCTGAAGCTTAGATGAAAAATGCTGCCTCCACTATGTAATACTAAGCTTTCCATTTTGCAGAATCTTAGACTACACATCCCTTCCTCCACCGCCCCAATCACAGCCTTTGTGACATTCACCTGAAATTTTGTGAATTATACTTCTGTCTTCTCAATTACAAGTTCATCCAGGAGAGGTGTCATATATTTCTACTTTTCGTAACTTGCATATTTTCCACCTCAGAGATAAAAGCAATATAGGTGTATACACACACTTGTCAAGTAAATAACTCAGATTTAACTAGTATTTGAGTGCTCATATGGAACAAATCTTGTGCTAGACAATGTCACATGTGTCCCTGCATTCAGTCACCACAACAGCCCTGAGAGGCATATAGCATTAGATTCAGTTTGAAGATAAGGATATGAAGGCTCAGAGATACTGGACAAATTTTCCAATCCTAGTGTAAAGTTAAATTTAATTGGGGGCATCAGCGTGAAGACACCTGGGTTCAAATAGCAGCTCCACCACCTATAACTGTGTGACACTGGATGTGCTGTTTATGTGAAACCCCAGTTCTTTCATGAAATAGGGCTGGTAATTGTACCTAACTCACAGGGAGAAAATAATATTAGTGCATAGAATACTGTTCACATCATGACTTCTAAGTATCTTTATCTGGTAACAGTAATCAGTTTTCCTTGGGCAAATGGTTAATTTCAGGCTTAGGACAAGAAAAACAAGTCTGAAGAAAAGAATGAAAATAAGGAACAGTACAATAAATAATGGGAAAACATAAAAAAATACAAGGTCAAATGAAAGTCTCCAAATGGGAAAATCTTAGACAATTCAATTGACAAAGATAGTAACGGATCATAATACACAGAATAAAGTAAGGACCTGAGAGCATAATGAAGTAAATATAAAGATACATAGGTACATTGATAGATAGTGAGTGAGTGAGTGAGTGAGTGAAGTCGCTCAGTCGTGTCTGACTCTTTGCGACCCCATGGACTGTAGCCTACCAGCCTCCTCCCTCCATGGGATTCTCCAGGCAAGAGTACTGGAGTGGGTTGCCATTTCTATTTTGATAGATAGTAACGGATCATAATTCATAGAATAAAGTAAGGACCTGAGAGCACAATGAAGTAAATATTAAGATACATAGGTACATTGATAGATAGTAAGAAGAGAACAGTACACTTTTCCTTACAACAAAATTTCAACTAATAAATACAGAAGGAGTGATGGAAGTAGAAAAACAACCATTTGGCAAAAGCACAGTAATACTGTTGCAGGGAAGTAACACCAATGGATGCTAAGACTGATGATGAGACTCTGATGAGAAACAGACTACTTAGATACTCTCAAAGTATCCTCCGACAGGATAATCATTAAATTCAAAGGCAAAACCACAACTTTAAAGTGGATAAAACTCACAAATAGATATATGGATAGAGGAGTCTAGCAGGCCACAGTCCAGAGGGTGGCAATGAATTGGATATAACACAGCGAATAACACTTTTACACTTTCTTCCACTATGCATGTATTTTTGAGATTTTTCCATGCTCTTTTGTGTATGAGTAGTTCAGTGCTTTTTTGACTCAGTAATATCCCATTGTATGGATATACCAATATATTTGGAGTTGGGTTGTTTCCTTTTTTTTGTTTTGGCTACTATGAACAATGCTGATATAAACATTTGTGGACAGGGAAGTTTGGCACGCTGCAGTTCATGAATGTTCATCCATCCATTAATTGATAGACATTTGGGTTTCACCTTGTTAGCGATTTGTTAGATATCATGCACTATAATTAAAAAAAATTTTTTTCATTTTGAATTAATTTCCAACTCACAAAAAGTTTGAAAAGTCAAAAGAATTCTTTCAGAGCCCCCCAATATTAACATCTTATATAAACACAGTATAATTATCAAACATTAACACAATACAATTGTCTCCTCTAAATACCATACTCAAAATTTTCCTGTTGTTGCACCAATATTCTTTTTTTTTGGTAGAGGATCCAACCCAGGGTCACTCATTTCATTTAGTCATCACATCTCCTTAGTCTCCTTTAATCTGGAACAGTTGCCCATTCTTTCCTTGTTTTACAAGACATATTTTTAAATTTAACACAATACAATTGTCTCCTCTAAATACCATACTCAAAATTTTCCTGTTGTTGCACCAATATTCTTTTTTTTTGGTAGAGGATCCAACCCAGGGTCACTCATTTCATTTAGTCATCACATCTCCTTAGTCTCCTTTAATCTGGAACAGTTGCCCATTCTTTCCTTGTTTTACAAGACATATTTTTAAAAAGTACTGGGTATTTATTTTTATGAAATATCCCTCAATGTGGACTTTTTAGATGTTTCTTCACGAGTAAATTAAGGTAATGCATATTTGAAAAGAATAACATGCTGGTGCTTTTTCACTGCATTATATCAGGAGGTACCTAATATTAATTTGTGATGTTAACTTGGACAACACAGTATAGGTGATAACTCAGCTTAGGTTATATCCATGGATGAAGATGTAGTACACTCATGAAACTGACTATTATTATCTAGAAAAAGGGCTGAAGTATTAATGCATATGATAGCATAGATGAACCTTGAAAACATCATACTAAGTGAAATTCAACGCCAGTCACAAAAGACCACATTCTATGATTCTATTCATATGAAATCCAGAACTGGAAAATCTATAGAGACAGAAAGCAGACGGCTGGTTGACAGGGGTTGGAGAGTATATGGGGAATGGAGAGTGATTTCAAATGAGTAGGGGATTCCTTTCTGGGATAGGGAAAATGTCCTAAAATTACACAATGGTGACAAGCGTACAACTCTGTAAATCTATTAAAAAGAACTATACTGTTACACTTTAAATGAGTGAATCTTATGATATGTGAATTATATCTCAATAAAACTATTTTAAAAGAATTGTATCTGGCACATACAAATGTTCTAAAAAGTGTGGCACACACTGCTGCTGCCGATGACAGCGATGATTGCTGGTGATGATACTGTTGTTTCCTCTCTGGAGCTTGTGGCCTGCCCAGCATCAACTTGTAAGGCTTATAAATAGGCTGGGGAAAATGACTTACTTATTTAACTGTTTTTTCCTCTCCATAGGGAAGCCAGACAATCTCTCTCTCCCCTGCTGCTGCTGCTAAGTCGCTTGTCGTGTCCGACTCTGTGCGAGCCCATAGACGGCAGTCCACCAGGCTCCCCCGTCCTTGGGATTCTCCAGGCAAGAACACTGGAGTGGGTTGCCGTTTCCTTCTCCAATGCATGAAAGTAAAAAGTGAAAGTTAAGTTGCTCAGTCGTGCCTGACTCTTCGCGACCCCATGGACTGCAGCACTCCTCCGTCCATCGGATTTTCCAGGCAAGAGTACTGGAGTGGGGTGCCATCGCCTTCTCTGCTCTCTCTCTCCCCTAACTGAGGAAAAAACGAGGGTTGAAGAAGGAGTCATTTCAGTTGCAAGCACAGATGCAAAGATGAAGACGCCGAAATTCCAGGACAAACTGTGACCCCGGACAGACAGAGCCATCTATTTAGCTTTTGTGGATTTCTTTTTAATTATCTCTCTGTTGTTTACTAAATAATCAATTTATTTTTCAGCTTTCAAAGGGCTGCTTTACTGCCATGCATCATTGTTCAGTTCCCAAGGAGTCAGGTAAGAAAAACTCCAGGTATGTTTATTGCAGATGCAAAGACTTGATAAGGCTGACAAAAAGCTGTGAATTTTTAGAGGAAGAAACTGGGGGTAAACTTTAGAGGGCTTTGCATGCCAGGTGGGAGGCGCTGATCACACAGGCAGGTGGCACACTGTACAGGCCCACATTCCAGCCCTCAGGACTTGCAGACCATCTCCCATCTCTACAAATGGAAATACTGAAGAGAGCATGAATGCCACCTCTCCTTGGGTCTCAGATCAGCCTTAAACAGCTGAGGGTTGTCATTAATCTTGAGGAGCTTCCAAACATAGTATTTGGCTGGAATTTATGAGAGGACTTTGAGACTTGCTCCTTGCTGCTCACAGCCTCCATTCCTTGATTATTGTGAATGAAGCAAAGCCAAAGAAAACAATGCTGATGGCTGAGCAAAGGCAGAGCTAGCCCTGAGGTGTCACAATCAAAACTCACAAACAGTCGTTCCACTGTGCAAGCCCACGCAGCAGGCTTTTCTGAAATTAATAAATGTCCATGGAGTTCTCCTCAAAAGGAAGCTCTGACACTCTGGAAGAAAAAAAAAGCGGGGGGAGAAGGCCAAAGGGAATTGCTCTCTGAAGCTACATTCTTAACTAATTTGTTCCGAATCTCCTCCAGTCATACATGTGAGAAATGACATCTGAGGGCAAGGGGTAACAGTTCAGAGATAAAACAAGTTGAAGGCATTTAAAGTGCTTGCCAAGGAAAAGTGCTCATCTGATAAAAATTTAGACAGGAAGGATGCCAAAAACCAGGAGAGACACAACTGAGAGATGTGATGAGGTGATTGCTGGTCCAGCTGTCAGACTTGTCAATGGTGTGGAGATGCCAGATTTTAACTCAAATGCAGTGTCAGCTCCAGAGCTGCCTCTATTTCCCTGCATGGTTTTCATTAAGAAAGCACGAAGACTTGGTTCCAACTATAAATACATTATTTGGGGCCAGTTCAAGATGTAAATTAGTCGGTTGATCCATCTCCTCTTCAAAAACAGGATGGAAGTAGAAGGAAGAGAATATAGTCTGACACCTTCACCATCACAACACTGGAATGGAACCAGGGAGGATTTACTTGAGTTGTAGTTGTGGGCAGTCTGGAAGATAAGACATGAAGGGCAGGGTGGGGCTTGAATTGCCTTGAGGAAGGCAGTATGTTCTGTATTAGTCTTTAAGAGTCCCACCAGAAACAATGGTATGAGGAGGGGCAACTCCTGTATAATTCTGGAATGTCAAACCAGATCAGGATTCTGTGTTACCATAAATACTAACCACAAATATAGGCCTAGGTATATGTGGGCTGTAAGACTGTGGGCAACATTGTGTTCCATCTGCTTGCTTAAAATATATAAGATAAACATATAAAAAGAAAAGCTGAACTTTTTCATAGGAAAGAAAAGGACTAGTATACTCCCCCCCTGCCCCAATTCAGTTCAGTTCAGTGTAGTTGCTCAGTCGTGTCCGACTCTTTGCGACCCCATGAACTGCAGTTAGGTGTTGTTAAGGAACTGGGTGAAGAAAAGGGGACAATTTAAAGCTCCTGATATAATTACAGTTATCAAAATACTTACTTGTTTCTTTCAAATTATTATTCTCCTCATATAATCCATGAAGTTCACCATAATGAATCTGTTCAGGGCACTGGAAGGCAAGAAGCTTGTACCCCAACCCACCACCAACTGAAAGTTAATGAATAGAGGGAATATCTTCTTAGATAATTTAAAAGTCAGTATACACCATCAAAGCCTCTTTCTCCCTGTTATACTTGCCAATGCTCTCTCTAGTTTCTATACTTAGCAGAGTACACCCAGACCTTTTAAACATAAACTTCTTAGCCAGATATGCATATCTTCTTGGTGGAACAAACATCCATATTTAGATCCTGTAGGCATTGTCCCCTAAAGGAAGCATCAGGACCAGGAGATTTAGGAAACACTAACGTTTCCTTACTAAGATGGCTCAGCTGATCTCTCTTGCTTGCAGGCACATGGTAGATTCTGAAGCATAATAATCGATAAGCAATGAGCTGGGAGATGCTGGGTGAAAAGAGGGTTTTCTGATACTTTCAAATCCAATCAAGAAGGGTAACAGGGAATGAATTTACCCCTCAACACCTCAAACAACTAATACATTGAACAAAATGTATGAAGGAAGAGTTTTCAATCATTCAACATATGGTAGTGCTGGATGGTGTGCACTAAGGGAGGGGAAACAGATGAAGTAATTTCCAGGGTTGTTTAATTTGCTGCCCAAAGAGAATTTCCAGGTCACACAACAGGAAACAGGGACCCAAGGGGAGCCCACAGCTTCTCTGAATAGAAGGGGTGGTGCTAGGAGCAGGAGGTCAAATCAGCTAAAATCCAAGGGTAGACTTCTGAAGAGGAACGGGCTGCACTGGAAGAGCTCTGGGAAGCGGCAGATAATCAGCCTCAAGCCTTTAGCTGACCAGGGCGTGTGTGTAAGGCAATCACATGCGTCTCGGAAGAAAACCGCCTGAAAGGAACACAAGGAATGATCCCAAGACATTACACGGAGCTGGGAAGAGTTCATATTCCCACCACCTAGAATGGAAAACCTATTCAATCATGGGGCTATGGATAGAGTATCCAGAGGATATAGGCTCAACAGTAGGGCAAAATTCTCTCTAGATTAAGGCAGCTTTTGTGCCAACTAGCAAAACTCAAAAGCAAATCTTGAAAAGCAACAAATCAAGGAAACAATGAAAGGTATATACACTGGAAAAGAAGAAATAAAACATCTCCATTTGCAGACAACATGACTGGCTATTTAGAAAGCCCCACTGAATCTATAAAATAACTCCTAGAATAAGTGAGTTCAATAAAGTGGCAGGTATAAGACTGACACGGAAAAATCTATACCATTCTCTACATGCTGAAAATGAATAAATGAAATCCAAACTCAATAATTCAGTGATATTCAAAACTGCTGAAAGAATATGAAATACTTAGGTATAAGTTTAATGAAATACATAAAAGATCTTTATGATGAAAATCACAAAAAGTTCTAAGAAGTAATTTTTAAAAATTCTGTTCACTTGGAGATGGATACCATGTTCATGGATTTGAAGACCCATTGTGGTTAAAACGTCATTCTTCCTAAACTGATCTATAGGTTTAATACCTATAAAAATCTCAACAAATATCTTCATAGACATAGGCAAGCTTACATTAATATTTATCCAAAAGGAAAGGAGTTAGAATAGTTAAAACAATTTTTAACAGAATAAAATGGGAGAAATCACTCTTTTGAACATTAAAGTTTATTATGGAAATATATATTATTGCTGGAAAGATAGATTTATCACTGGTATAGTACGGACAACCCAGAAAAAGATCCACACAAATATGCACAATTGATTTTTTTTAATGGAACAAAACAATTCAATGGAGAAAGAAGAGTACTTACAATAAATGATGCTGGAGGCAATTGGATGTTCACTAGCCCAAACAAACAAACGCACACCTCAAAACCTCATACTGTATACAAATTTAACAATGGGAATCATCAGCTTAAATTTAGAATGTAATAAAACTCCCTAATTTCTCCAAAAGATATTTGGAATAGAGAACTAGGCAGAATTTATAGGGTTGAGACCAAAGCACAATTCATAACAGGAAAATTTGATATTTTAGACCCCATCAAAATTAAAAATGCTTGGTCAATGAGAGATCTTTTTTTTTTTTTAAGATGCAATGGAAAAAGTACATTATATGGCAAAAAATTAAATTAAATCAGAAGTAAATAAGATAAAGCTAACTGAAAAATCTGAACATACTTAGAAACAAAATATTAAATACAACTATAATTCAAGAAAGAAATCAAAGTGGAAGCTTAAAAAATTAATTAAAACAATATATCAAAATTTAGGGAATGGATCTGAAATATTATTTAGAACAAAATTTATAGGACTAAAGGTCAGTATTAGAAAAAACAGGTCTCAAATCAGTGCCTTCCCCTCTAACTCTGGGCTTCCCTTGTGGCTCAGCTGGTAAAGAATCTGCCTGCAATGTGGAAGACCTGGGTTCGATCCCTGGGTTGCAAAGATCCCATGGAGAAGGAAAAGTCTACCCACCCCAGTATTCTGGCCTGAAGAATTCCATGGATTGTATAGCCCATGGGGTCAAAAAGAGTGAGACACGACTGAGCAACTTTCACTTCACTAACTTAAAAAAAACTTTAAAAAGAGAAAACTAAAAGGGAAGCAAGTAGCAAAGAAATAATAAGAGCAAATATTAATAAAATTGAGAACAAAAAAAAAAAAGAAAGGAAAATCAAAGATGCTCTTGAAAAAGATCAATAAAACCATATGCCTCTAGTCAGACTGAATCAGAAAAAATGAGAGAACACTTAAATTAGCAATATCAAGAATGAAAGAAGTAACAGTAATACAGATTAATATTGAAATTAAAAAGATAATAGAACTTTGTAAATGCCAATAAATTTGACAAATGAAGTAAAATAACTAAATCTTTGGTAAATACAAAACATGAAAGTTCATTCAAGAAAAAATGTACACCCTGAATAGCACTATATATATTAAATAAAATAAATGTGAACTAAAAATTCTCCCTAAGATCAGGAACCAGGGAAGGCCACGTTTACAAACTCTATTCAACATTTAGTGTTTTAAGGGGTGAAACAGAAACAAAAATAATATGTAAAACTGCCTTTATTTGCAAAAGACAAGATCATCTATATAGAAAATCACACGGTATATACAGAAACAAGCTGTTGGAAGTAAAAATGGGCTTATAAAAGTAGCTATGTACAAGATGAATAAACAAAAATCTACTAAATTTACACATAAAAGCAACAATCAGAAATTGAAATTAAGCAACAGCATAAAAACATGAAATACTAAGGGATCAGCCTGTAAATTGAAAACACACATTCCTGAATGAAATTAAATAGACTCGATGGACGTGAGTCTGAGTCAGGAGTTGGTGAAGGACAGGGAGGCCTGGCATGCTGCAACTCATGGGGTTGCAAAGAGTCGGACATGAGTGAGCAACTGAACTGAACTGAAATAATTGGAAATATAAAACTTGCAATTGGATTTGAAGAATCAATATCATTAATATTTCAGTGCTACCCAAACTGATCTACAAAACATCAGTTAAAATCCCTGCAGGAATTTCTTTGAGAATTTGGCAAATTCTAAAACTTATACATAAATGGAAAGGACCTAAAATAGTTAAAATACGTTTGGAGACCTGACCTGTATTTAAGACTTAAAAGAAGCTAACAGATGGCACTAGTGGCAAAGAACCTGCCAGCCAGTGCTGGGAACATAAAAGACATGGGTTCGATCCCTGGGTCAGGAAGATCCCCTGGACGAGGGCACAGAAACCCACTCCAGGGTTCTTGCCTGAGGAATCCCATGGACAGAGGAGCCTGGCGGGCTACAGTCCATAGCGCAGCAAAAAGCAGGACACCACTGAGGTGACTTCACATGCACTCACACATGATTACAGCATATGTATTAGTGAAATAAATGATAGCAATTCCACAGGGGACAGGTAGAAATGAGTATAAATATCCTGTTATTACATACACATGCTATTCATATTCAGTACTGGGACTGGCATAAAAAATGGACATCGACCTATCAAACAGAATAAAGAGCCCACAAATAAATCCCTGTATATATGATCAGCTAATATTAGATAAAGGAAGTCAATAATACCCAAAAGGGAAATAATACTCTTGTCAATAAATGCTGTTGGGGAAACAAGACAATAATGAAACAGGACTTCTATCTTATACATCATGTATAAATATTAACTTGAAATATTTGAAAGTAAGATTTGAAATCATGAAATTCCTAGAAGAAAACATAAGGGAAAAATTCCTTGACATAGCTCTTGGTAAAGATCTTTTTGAATGATATCAAAGCACAAGCAATGAAGACAAAAATAAATAAATGGGACTACATCTAACTAAAAGACTTCTGCACAGCAAAGGAAACAATACAATGAAAAGGTAACCTACGGAATGGAATATTTGCAGACCATATATCTGAAAAGGTGTTACTATCCAAGATATATGAAGGACTCAAATAAATAAACAACAACAAAACACACTATATAATTACAATTTGTCGGAGGAACTAGATATTTTTCTAAGGAAGACAAACAAATTGTCAACAGATACATAAAAAGGTGCTCGATATCACAAATCACCAGAGAAATGCGGATCAAAATAGCAATGAGGTATCACCTCACATCTCTCAGAATGTCTGTCATAAAAAGATAAGAGATATCAAGTGTTGGGGTAGACATGGAGAAAAAGGTAGCCTTGCATACTGCTAGTAGGAATATAAACTGATACAGCCACTGTGGGGATCAGCATGGGGATGCCTCAAAAGTTAAAACTGGAACTACCATATGATTCAGAAATTCTACTTCTGGGTATATACCACAGGAAATATAAGGACTACGTTACCTCCATATTCACCGCAACATTATTTTCAACAACCAAGTTGCGGAAACAAGCTGTTTATCAATGGATGAATGAATAAAGAAAATATGGTATATATTGATATATATGGTATACTGTATCTACAATGGAATATTGTATAGCCTTAACAAAGTAGGAAATTCTTCCATTCACAACAACATGGATGGCCCTTGTGGAAATCATGCTAAGTGAAGTAAGCTAGACAGAAAAAAAACAAAAAAACAAAAAAACTATGATCTCACTTATATGTGGAATCTAAGAAAATTGAACTCATAGAAACAAAGGACAAACTGGTAGTTACCAGAGGTGGGGGAAGTGGCAGGGGACGGGCTAAATGGGTAAAGGTAGTCAAAGGGAACAAAACTGCAGTTATAAGATGAATAAGTTCTGGTGATGTAATGCATAGCATGGTGACTAGTTAACATTCAGTTCAGTTCAGTTCAGTCGCTCAGTCATGTCCAAGAATCGCAGCACGCCAGGCCTCCCTGTCCATCACCATCTCTCGGAGTTCACTCAGACTCATGTCCATCAATTCAGTGATGCCATCCAGCCATCTCATCCTCTGTCGTCCCCTTCTCCTGCCCCCAATCCCTCCCAGCATCAGAATCTTTTCCAATGAGTCAACTCTTCGCATGAGGTGGCCAAAGTACTGGAGTTTCAGCTTTAGCATCATTCCTTCCAAAGAAATCCCAGGGCTGATCTCTTTCAGAATGGACTGGTTGGACTTCCTTGCAGTCCAAGGGACTCTCAAGAGTCTTTTCCAACACCACAGTTCAAAAGCATCAATTCTTCAGTGCTCAGCCTTCTTCACAGTCCAACTCTCACATCCATACATGACCACAGGAAAAACCATAGCCTTGACTAGACGGACCTTAGTCGGCAAAGTAATGTCTCTGCTTTTGAATATGCCATCTAGGTTGGTCATAACTTTTCTTCCAAGGAGTAAG
>SJYX01021956.1:326111-388581 GCA_006410675.1 Oreotragus oreotragus
TTCTAACTGTTGCTTCCTGACCTGCATACAGATTTCTCAAGAGGCAGGTTAGGTGGTCTGGTATTCCCATCTCTTTCAGAATTTTCCACAGTTTATTGTGATCCACACAGTCAAAGGCTTTGGCATAGTCAAGAAAGCAGAAATAGATGTTTTTCTGGAACTCTCTTGCTTTTTCTATGATCCAGCAGATGTTGGCAATTTGATCTCTGGTTCCTCTGCCTTTTCCAAAACCAGCTTGAACATCAGGGAGTTCACAGTTCACATATTGCTGAAGCCTGGCTTGGAGAATTTTGAGCATTACTTTACTAGCATGTGAGATAAGTGCAATTGTGCAGTAGTTTGAGCATTCTTTGGCATTGCCTTTCTTTGGAATTGGAATGAAAACTGACCTTTTCCAGTCCTGTGGTCACTACTGAGTTTTCCAAATTTGTTGGCATATTGAGTGCAGCACCTTCACAGCATCATCTTTCAGGATTTGAAACAGCTCTACTGGAATACCATCACCTCCACTAGCTTTGTTCTTAGTGATGCTTTCTAAGGCCCACTTGACTTCACATTCCAAGATGTCTGGCTCTAGATTAGTGATCACATCATCATGATTATCTGGGTCGTGAAGATCTTTTTTGTACAGTTCTTCCATGTATTCTTGCCACCTCTTCTTAATATCTTCTGTTTCTGTTAGGTCCATACCATTTCTATCCTTCATCAAGCCCATCTTTGCATGAAATGTTCCCTTGGTATCTCTGATTTTCTTGAAGAGATCTCTAGTCTTTCCCATTCTGTTGTTTTCATCTATTTCTTTGCATTGATCGCTGAAGAAGGCTTTCTTATCTCTTCTTGCTATTCTTTGGAACTCTGCATTCAGATGCTTATATCTTTCCTTTTCTCCTTTGCTTTTCGCCTCTCTTCTTTTCACAGTTAACATTACTGTATTGTATATTTGAAAGTTGCTAAGAGAGTAGATCTTAAAAGCTCTCATCAGAGAAAAAATATGGTAGTTATATGAAGTGATCTATTTTAGCTAAAGTTGTTCTGGTAATATTTATACAAATATCAAATTATTATATTATACAGCTTAAACTAATACTTGTAATATGCTAATTATATCTCAGGAAACTGGGGGGTTGAGGGAGCCAGTCTTTATTTCTGTCATAAATGTGCTAAGTTCACTCATCAGAGTCAGGCAGAGGAAAGGTTATTTCGGGCTCTGCACTGAAGCTTGAGAAGGAACTCCTAAGGCTGAACTTACCAGGGCTACAGTCTTAGAATCAAATACAGTATCAGAGATGTATCCTACAGAATTAAAGGGAAAAAAGGGTATAACTAAACAAAGTACCAACAAGTTTTGACTATCAGGTTTTAATCATTTAATAAAGTTGTAGAAAAAAGAGAGATAGCAAGGAGTGTCTCAAATCCATGTTGTTATTAAACTTCCTTTCTTCACATCTTGATGCATCCCCAAAGTACAGGCCAGTGAGAAAGAAACAAGGCTCTAACGTGCTCTGTTAGCATGAATTAGAACATTTTTCTAACCTTTCTAAATATTTTATTTTCAATTTCCTCCCCATTAGTTCTACCATTCCTGCCCCCGTGGTAGAATTCCTTGTTCCTTCAACATACATGAATTGTCTGTAATCTGTTCTTTTAACTTGGGGGGAAATTATTTTTCCTGGATTCTTCTATATAAGTTGAAGTCCTTTTCAAAGAAGACAACTCTGCATTGAGATTATGCTCAAAAGGCTACAACTCACACATACACGATATTCACATCCTGTGTAAATCTCACACAAGTTATTTCTACTGAAGAAGAAATCTGCCAAACCATCAAATTGGTTATTCTTGTCAGTTCAAGTAGACGTAACTGACCAGAGAGAAAGGTTATGTTTAGAAAGACTGGTGAATCCAGAATTCCCTTTATTTCATAATTCTATCCCTGACTTTGTCATTAATACCATGCGTCAATTATGTGAAACTAGGTAAGATATTAAACCTACCTAGATTCGACAACATTGGTAAAATGTGTGAGCTGGCAATGGAGTTCTTTACAATTTTTTCCATATCTAATATACTACTCTGCTGCTACTGCTGCTGCTGCTAAGTCGCTTCAGTCGTGTCTGACTCTGTGCGACCCCATAGACGGCAGCCCACCAGGCTCTTCCGTCCTTGGGATTCTCCAGGCAAGAACACTGGAGTGGGTTGCCATTTCCTTCTCCAATGCAGGAAAGTGAAAAGTGAAAGGGAAATCACTCAGTTGTGTCCAACTCCTAGCGACCCCATGGACTGTAGCCCTCCAGGCTCCTCTGTCCATGGGATTTTCCAGGCAAGAGTACTGGGGTGGGTAAACCTTACTTTTCAATTCAGTATTTTTGTCCCAAATACAGTATTAAAATATTCAACCTGGGCATATAATAAGTCTTGGTGCAATATGAAAATACCACCATATGGCTTTATAATTGTACACGTGTATAATAGTATCATAATCATGTCAGTTGATTCCAATAGCAATTCTTCTAGTAAGACCTATTATGTTTGGGAAAAAGACAGTGAAGGAAAGAGCTAGCTACAGATTTCATATTTCATCAACAGCAGTTGAGAAAAAGGAAGACACACTATATTTTTCTAATCTTTCCCTGTTAAAGTTTCTGAGATTGTTTCCTCACCTGTAAAAGTTGGGATAATCAAAATCAACCTTAAAGACCAATGGGAAAATCAGGTGAAACAACCTGAGTAAAGCCATCAGCTTAGAATTTCATTATTCAACAACAAAAAAACACAAATATTGTATATTAATGCATATATGTGGAATCTACAAGATGGTACAGATAAACCTATTTGCAGGGCAGGAATAGAGATGAAAACATAGAGAATGGATGGGTGGACATGGGAGGTAGTGAGAGGAATTGGGAGATGACGTATGTGCACTCACATGTTAAAATAGATAGCCCGAGGGAACCTGCTATACAGCACAGGGCGCTCAGCTCAGTGCTCTATGGCGACCTAGACGGGTGGGATGAGAGGAGGGCAGGGGAGGGAAGAATATGTATAGGAAACGAGGAACAAGATATATGTATACACACAGTTGGTTTACTTCATTGCACAGCAGAAACTAGCACAGCAAGGTAAAGCAATTATACCCCAACAACAACAACAACAAATAAATTCTCTGGGAATCAGAACTGCTTCTGCCACAGAGCCTACCTAGCTGGGAATTTCTTAAGGGATCTCCTAATACCAGAAATAAAACAAGCTGATGGATGCTGTAACTGTCTAAATTTTGACAGGCCAGTTCATGGAAGAGAAGCAGGGCTAAGCATAGATGGTTCATATAGAGTATATCATCAATCTCAGGAAACAAAACCAGGTACAAAACCCCTGGTGGCTCAGATGGTAAAGCGTCTGTCTACAATGCAGGAGACCCGGGTTCGATCCCTGGGTTGGGAAGATCCCCTGGAGAAGGAAATGGCAATCCACTCCAGGACTATTGCCTGGAAAATCCCATGGACAGAAGAGCCTAGTAGGCTACAGTCCATGGGGTCGCAAAGAGTTGGACACGACTGAGCGACTTCACTTCACTTCACTTCACAAAACCCCTAAGGTTTTTGGACCCTCTCCACTTTTCTTTTAGGTACATGAAATAAATCAAGGTGACTTTCTTGAAGAATACATGCTATGCTTGAAAATTTCAGATTAATTTCTAGTAGGCTATTTAAAAACCACAGGACTTCAGAGTTCAACCATTCCTTAGCAATCAGTGTTTCTCAACAGGGTGTTCTGGACAAGGAAATTAATTCACCATATACAGAGCTGTCCTGTGCACTGCACGGTGTTAAAGGAACCCCAGCCCTTTCTCATTACCTGTAGGATTAGAACTGTTCAAATAATTTGTGGGGGCCAGTGGCTCATAAAAATGCACGACTCAATGTTCAAAATAAGAAATTCAAGACGGAAACAACAGAGAATTAAGCCAAGCTCTGGACCTTCTGAGTAAGGGGCCCTGTGTAACTACATGGGTTGGACCTATGCAGCTGGCTCTGTGTGGGAGGAACCTTCTTGGTTACTGTAACTCCTTACTAAGCCCCTTTCCTCTGCCCCACTTCATCAAGTTTTTCCTTAGAACTTTTTCAGTTCAGTTCAGTCGCTCAGTTGTGTCAGACTCTTTGCGACCCCATGAACCGCACCATGCCAGGCCTCCCTGTCCATCACCATCTCTCAGAGTTCACTCAGACTCACGTCCATCAAGTCAGTGATGCCATCCAGCCATCTCATCCTCTGTCATCCCCTTCTCCTGCCCCCAATCCCTCTCAGCATCAGAGTCTTTTCCAATGAGTCAACTCTTCGCATGAGGTGGCCAAAGTACTGGAGTTTCAGCTTTAGCATCATTCCTTCCAAAGAAATCCCAGGGTTGATCTCCTTCAAAATGGAATGGTTGGATTTCTTTGCAGTCCAAGGGACTCTCAAGAGTCTTCTCCAACACCACAGTTCAAAAGCATCAATTCTTCAGTGCTCAGCCTTCTTCACAGTCCAACTCTCACATCCATACATGACCACAGGAAAAACCATAGCCTTGACTAGACGGACCTTAGTCAGCAAAGTAATGTCTCTGCTTTTGAATATACTATCTAGGTTGGTCATAACTTTTCTTCCAAGGAGTAAGCGTCTTTTAATTTCATGGCTGCAGTCACCATCTGCAGTGATTTTGGAGCTCAAAAAGATAAAGTCTGACACTGTTTCCACTGTTTCCCCATCTATTTCCCATGAAGTGATGGGGCCGGATGCCATGATCTTCGTTTTCTGAATGGTGAGCTTTAAGTCAACTTTCTCACTCTCCTCTTTCACTTTCATCGAGAGATTTTTAGCTCCTCTTCACTTTTAGTCCAAGCTATTGTCTTACAGATAATGAAATTAAGGCCTACAAATAATGCACATTGTCTAAAGTCATACTGGCAGAAAAATGCAAATAGAGGATTAAATTGATGTTTTCTGACTAAATTTTAGCTGTTTTTTGTTTGGGAGTTCGTGTAAAAAAATAAATAAATACCAAAAAAAAAAAAAAAAAAAAACCTTACTGAGACATACTAAACACAGCATAATATTCACTACTTTAAAGTATATATGGAAGTTCTTTCATATATGCACAGTTATGCAATCATCATCACAATTTAAGAATATCTTCATCAGTCCAAAAGGATATCTCATGCCCATTATAGTCATTCTTCACTTTCTCCCAATCCCCTCTGCTTATATAGATTCCATATCAATAATATAATTATACTATATGTGGACTTTTGTAACTGGGTTCATCCACTTAGATTAGTGTTTTCAAGGTTCATCCAGGTCATAGCATACATCAATAAGTCAGTTATTTTAATTGTCAAATACACTACCATGTGGATAATATTTTTAAATCAAGTTCATCATTTATTTCCACTTTAGGGGAGCTCTCATGAATAATGTATCTATGAACATTCACGCACAAATTTTTCTGAGTGGGCATCTGTTTCCAGTTCTCCTAGGTATATACCTAGGAGTGGAATTGCAAGATTACAAGGTTACTCTGTGTTTGTAATTTGATCCAGAGAGATGATATGGGCTGGGAGGTGGGAGGGGGTTCAGGATTGGGAACTCATGTACACCCATGGCTGATTTATGTCAATGTATGGCAAAACCAATACAGTATTGTAAAGCAAGATAAAGTAAAAAAAAAAAAAAATTGTTTTCAGAGCACATTCACCATTTTGTATTTCCAGCTACAGTGAATGTGGGCTACAATTCCTCTACAATCCTGCCTATACTTGTTATTGTATTTTTTTTTTTTTTAATTAAAGCCAATCTGCTGCTGCTGCTGCTGCTGCTGCTGTTGCTAAGTCGCTTCAGTCATGTCCAACTCTGTGCGACCCCATAGACGGCAGCCCACCAGGCTCCCCCGTCCCTGGGATTCTCCAGGCAAGAACACTGGAGTGGGTTGCCATTTCCTTCTCAGTGCATGAAAGTGAAAAGTGAAAGTGAAGTCGCTCAGTNGCTCCCCCGTCCCTGGGATTCTCCAGGCAAGAACACTGGAGTGGGTTGCCATTTCCTTCTCAATGCATGAAAGTGAAAAGTGAAAGTGAAGTCGCTCAGTCGTGTCCGACTCTCAGCGACCCCATGGAAGTGAAGTCGCTCAGTCGTGTCCGACTCCCAGCGACCCCATGGACTGCAGCCCACCAGGCCCCTCCGTCCATGGGATTTTCCAGGCAAAAGTACTGGAGCGGGGTGCCAAAGCCAACCTAGGGGGTGTGAATTGGTATCTCTGAGGTTTTGACTGCAATTCCCTGATGACTGATAATGTTGAGCATCTGGTTGTGTGTTTATTGACAATTTGTGTATCTTCTTTGAACAAATATCTATTCAAAACTTTTGCCCATTTCAAAAATGGAATATCTGCCTTTTATTATTGAGTTATGTATTTTATATATTATGAATACAAGTCCTTTATCAGATATATAATTTCAAAGAGTTTTCCGCCATTCTATGAGCTATCTTTTCACGCTGTTGATGGTGTTCTTTGAAGAATACAGATTTTTTATTTTTATAAAGTCCAACTTAGTTTTTTCTTTTGTCCCTTGTGATTTTGGTGTCATATCTAAGAAGCCACTGCCTATCCCAAGGCTACAAAGATGTATACCTATACATGCTTCTGAGACTTTTACACTCTTAGATATTATGTCCAAGTCTTTGATTTATTTTGAGTAAATCTTGGTAAGTGTCTCAACTTCATTCTACTTCATTTGACTGTTTAATTTTTCCAATGATACTTATTGAAATAATTGTTTTTTCTCTATCGAATTGTCTTGACACCCTCATCAAAAATCAGATGACTGTAAATCAGTTCAGTTTAGTCACTCAGTGGTGTCTGACTCTTTGTGACCCCATGGACTGTAGCACACCAGGCTTCTTTGTCCATCACCAACTCCTGGAGCTTGCTCAAACTCATGTCCATCAAGTTGGTGATGCCATTCAACCATCTCATCCTCTGTCATCCCCTTCTCCTCCTGCCTTCAATTTTTCCCAGCATCAGGGTCTTTTCCAATGAGTCAGTTCTTCACATCAGGTGGCCAAAATGTTGGAGTTTCAGCTTCAGCATCAGTCCTTCCAATGAATATTCAGGACTTATTTCCTTTAGGACTGACTGATTCATTCAAGATGACTGTAAATGTGATGGCTCATTTCCATACTCTCAGTTCTATCCCATTGATCTTTATGTCTATCCTGGTGCCAGTATCACACTGTCTTGATTATTATAGTTTTGTGTAAGTTTTGAAATTGGAAAGAAAGTCAATGCATTGAATCTGAAAGATCAATTTGGGAGAGCAGTGCCATCCTCACATCCATACTATTTTAAATATAATTGTTTTCTTAATTTCACTTTCAGAATGTTCAATGCAAGTATGTAGAAACACAATAGATTTTTCTACATTGATTTTATATACTATTTTTAAAACCAGTTAAGAGAGGAAAAGAGAAGTAATATGCATCTATATCATCATTTGTTATTATATAATTATCTATTTTGCTGTTGTATTTTAATGTGGTTTTGAATTCATGTGTAGGGTCCTCTGCTTTTGGTCTGAAGCATTTCACTTGGTAGTTTTGTAACACATGTCTGCTAGCAATGAAAACTCAGTTTTTGTTTAGTAAACAAAATGAATGTATTTATTTCATCTTCGTATTTGAAAGATAGTTTTGCTGGATATAAGATTTTTGCTTGACAAGTATTTTATTTCCAAGCATTTTGAACATGTCACACTACTTGGCTTGTTTGTCCCTCGTTTCTGGTAAATTACTGGTTAATTCCTGTTGACTGTCGGGGTTGAGGGTCAGGAGTGAGGAGTTATTGTGTAAGGATTACAGATTTTCTTCTCAGGGTAATGAAAAAGTTTAGGAAATATACAGTGGTGATGCTTGTGCAATACTGTTAATATAATTAATGCCATTGAATTGCACATGGGCAGGAGTAGCTTTGAGTCTAGTATTTAATGACTATTTTGAATGCAGGAGAGTTCTTCTTAGCTGTCTTTTTTCCTGTCATTCTCTATAGTAACTTTACTAGCCTCTTGCTTAAATTTTTGTTCTCATAGAGTTATTGCAGCCCTGGTATTCTTAGTCTGCTTCACTTAGAATAAAGCATCTACACCATAAGTGGTACCGAGTAGAGAAAGGAACCCCTCCAATTATGGCTGTGCTTACCAGGAATTTAACCTCTACAATTTGGCTTGAAGGCAGGCTGACTCTCTTAATAAGATACCGTATCTCTTGACCGGTAGATGAAGATTAGGGATCCATACTTCTTGGCACACATGCTCACTGTGGAGTTTTCTTCAAACTAAGCCAAGGAGGGGAGGGAAGGAATGAGTCATGATTCAAGTACCACCGAATCTCATTGTCTTAGTTTCACTGGGCTTTCTCAAATAAATGTTTCTTATTTGCTGTATTCCCTTAAGTCAGTATCCAGAGATGTTCATTTTCTTTCATAATCTTCACGATTTGTGCTTGTTTCACTGGGGAGCAGGTCACAGGTCTCCTCACACTGTCCTTATGAAAATGGATATCTGTGTGTGTCCTTTTTTAAAACAATTTCCCTTCCCTCAACTCTTTTGATGCCTTGTGACTTTCCTTGATGACCAAAGAATTTTTTACAGGTACTATCATCCTGCCTTTAGGATATATTTCAGACTTAGGTGGCCCATCTGTATTTTTCTTGTGTACTATGAGAAGTTTAACTTCAAAAATCCTTCCAGTCTCTCCAAACATATGCCTCACTTAAAGGATAACTACTGCCAGAGGTATATACTGGAAAATGATTAAAAAGTTGCAAAAGCAACTAAACTACCTAATTACAAACTCCCTGCTGAATAAATATCTTTTGTGGAAAAAAAGTATTTTTGTGTGGTAACTTTATATTTCCTGGTCTATAACAAGGTTCAGAAATTTCTCGGATACTCTTCAGAAAGATCCAGCCTACTCTGCTTAAAAAGCATACAGTAGCTTAAATAAAACAAAAATATCCTCTAACAGTCTGCCTAAAGGGTCAGCAATTATTAACGAAAAGAAAGCCTCAAAACTTCCCAGCCAGTGATTAAAAGACATTTGCTCTGAAACAGTCTCACTGTCTCAAATAAAAGAGATGAAGAAGGGAATTAAATTCTTGAAGGAATAAATTTTGACTGAAGTGAGAAATCACACTAAGAAGCTAATTTAAGGGAGACAAAATTAATTTTGGTGACACTTATTCTATTTAGCAAAAACGGTGACAAAACATATAGTGGCTCTGTTAGCCAGAGATAAGAGGCGAGTAATTTAAGGCTGGGCGCAGCTACAGTCTACAGCGATTTAGCCCTGCTGCTACACATCCCTGGTGACCTATCATTAAAGGTTTAAACTAAAACTGACAATTATTATTAGCTAGTAATTGGATTTTGGAGATTCAGTATAAAGTTAGGATAATTTAAATGACTGTTGACATTGGAAAGATTATGTAAACGCTCTGAATCAGCTGAATTTATCAATTTATTTAGTCTTATAAAACTGAGAATACTCCAGCACTGAGAAACCGGCACAAGGGGTAGCAACTTTCTTGGAATGGTCCTCAGGGATCCGACAAAGGCTTGGATTCAGATTTTCTGAAGGTAGCACTCAAACTTGCACATCAAATCTTTGTTAGGAAGGTGGGCTTCAAACATCTGGCTCAGAACCATCAAGACCTTTATCCTTCACAGAGGGCCAAGCATGTCATACCTCAGAAAATCCAGGCATCCCAGAAGAAAAATAAAATTGTCACAGGCCAATAGTTTATGGTATGGAATTCTAATTATGAAGGCTAGAATTCAGAAACTAAAGATGGAATCAAAAACAACCATCATTATAGATTTATAGCAATATCCTCTAGGCAGTGTAATTCCTACAAGGCTACCATCCATAAATACTGACACAAACCCTGCCTGTTCCTTTGTCAAAACCATAAACACTGAGCAAAATTGGATTATGTAGAGAAATGCTTTACAAAATTAGTTCTGCTAAGAATGCACTTCAATTAAAATCAGTAACAATACGGTATCTCTACCAACTGAGGCAGATGATATTATTAATAGCCCCCTTGCCTTTAAATATTTTCTTAAAGGAAAGGTTTTGTTTCACTGTGAAATAATTTCATTCCCATTCTTCTGCCTGAATTCATCAGACACTATTTAAGCCCTCCCCTGTATTCAGTGTATTAGGATGGTATAATCTTACCTCATTATATTCCAGAACAGAAGGAAACATACATGTTTCATGTTTTCTAAAAGTGAGGTTTTATTTTAGAAGCTTTTGTTTGTTTGTTTCTTGGCTTAGTAATTACAGTTAAAAATCTATTCTAAGGGATTATTTAAGGATATGTGCTTAGATTTAGCAGGCTGCATTACTGTGGATAAGAACAACAAGATTTCAAGACATCTAATGGCTAAGGATAGGAAGTTGGTTAACTAAATTATGGTTCATCCCTATGATGGAATACATATGCAGCCATTAGAATTCATGCTTTAGAAGGGTATGGGCACTGGAAATGTTTTCACATGTTGCTAAGTAAGAAAAGCAAGAGTATAGAGCAGAAAATTATTTTTTTAAAAGAAGCTAAGGAACTTATACTGTCTATTAAGTTATTGTCTTTTAGCTCAAACCCATCCTTCAATAATATACCATATAATTGCTGGGGCTGCAAATTGCAGGTTATATTTGTCCTTTACCAGTGGACACCTATTAGGATCTACTTATAGAGGAAATTAAAGTGAGACTGGAATGCTGAGGGAGGAGAAAGGGAATTTTCCTTCCAGTATTTCCTGTGTTCCCAAATACCAGTGCCTTTGTACCCCCAGCAGATGCCAGTTCCAGTCAGTAGCCCCTGATCCTCAGAGGTCTGTACCCTATTTCTGCAAGGCCCCTTATCTAAGCTGCTGCTGCTGCTGCTAAGTCACTTCAGTCGTGTCCAACTCTGTATGACTCCATAGACAGCAGCCCACCAGGCTCCTCTGTCCCTGGGATTCTCCAGGCAAGAACACTGGAGTGGGTTGCCATTTCCTTCTCCAACGCATGGAAGTGAAAAGTGAAAGTGAAGTCACTCAGACGTGCCTGACTCTTAGTGACCCCATGGACTGCAGCCCACCAGGCTCCTCCATCCATGGGATTTTCCAGGCAAGAGTACTGGAGTGGGGCGCCATCGCCTTCTCCGTCATCTAAGCTTCTAGGTTATCTTTAATCTCTTCCTTTTATTTCTCCAGACCAAGGGCAGGATAGCTGCTTCTTAGAGTTACTGTCTCTGTCATTTCAATGTTCCCACCTTGTCTTTTCAGCTCTCTAGTAATTTTTGCTATGGGCCGCATTGCATCCCCCAAAACCCACATGTTGAAGCCCTAAAGCCCTACTACCTAAAACATGGCTATACTTGGAAACAGGGCCTTAAAAGAGATGATGAAGGTAGAATGAATTCATATGGGTAGACCCTCATCCAATATGACTGGTCTCCTGATAAGAAAAGAAGATTACACATAAGCACAGACATTGAGGGGTGACCATGTGAAGGCATTAACAAGCCAAAGAGAGAAGCCTCAGAAGAAACTGACCTCCAGCACCTTTGATCTGGGACTTGTCTCCAGAACTGTGAGAAAATAGATTTTTCTTGTTGATCCAGTCTGTGGCATTTGTTAAAGTAGCCCTGGCAAATTCTTACACTGGTAACCAATTCCTGTATTAAATTATCTCTATCAAAACAACTGGTAAGCCAGTGCTCAGAAGTGGTCCTATGAGACAGACCCTCAAAGATCAGATTCTGGGGTAATTTTGTACGGATCCTTATCTTGCCTCCATTGGAAACAACTGCATCACGTTAATCAAAAAATCATGGTGGTTGGTTGTGCCTCCTGCACCCCGTGTGGTGGGTGAACCAATGGCTGTGGCACTTAGCTGTTAGGGCAGTGGTGATGGCTGAAGGACTGTGGACCTGGGGGCTGCTCCTGGATGCACTGGAATGATCATGGAAAGGAAAGGACTGTGATCATGTCTTAAAACTTCAGCTCAAAGCAAAAGAAAACCATAAAGCCTCTATGACAGCCCTTAGTGAACATTCTGGTGGTGGTGGGGTAGTGGGGTTATATGCCTATTGCTTCAAAAGCCCCTGGTGATCCCAAAGACTTGGTATCACAAGAATGGTATCATGGAAGTTAACCACTTGAGGGCTTGAGGTCCCAGAAGAACAATGAAGACAGACACTGCCCATTACCCAGAAGACAAAAATGATACTGGATTCTAATCACCAAGAGTATTCAAAAATCCAAAAAGGAAGTCAGACAATCAGGAAAACACATTCCACTATAAATGTTGTTTGCATTATGGGCCTCTTAGCTCAAGGTCACCAAGTTGCCAAAAGTTTAGCTAGTTTCTTTTCCTACATCTCTTTCTGAGAAACAATGATACCAGATTATAAGTATCTGTACAATATAAATTTATCAGTAATGAGTATGAAGTGAGAGTATTCTAGCACTGACTGATAAGCCACCAAGAGGAATTGTCTGCCAAAATGCAGACTTATCTTGCCCTGTGCATACTCTTATTTTTGAGCTTGGAAAGCAGTTCTGTAGGTAGACTTCTGTACTGTGTCTGCTTATTCTCTATGTCCATAAAGTCATGTTAAAACAGAGAGGAGAGCAGAGGTGCTCTGCACCTTGGGGAAAGGAGTGTATCATGTGTCCCCCTGTCTTTCTGTGTTACCCTCCAAGAGATGGTTATACAAAAATGCATATGTATATGGATACACAAAGACTTATCTCAGTATCTACTATGGTAATAAAGGTATAATGGACATGTATAATGGAAACCCAGGGGTCATTTGGAAGCCTTATTTCAGATGTCTAAGTCAATCACTATTTCAGATAGGGCTGCTCATTTAGAAATCATGGGGGTATCTGAGTTTGCTTCATTATTCTGGTCCTTTCCTTATTTTGGCTCAAAGTGTAAATGATAGGATGGCCAATGGATGAGTCTGAAGAGCAAGAAGTCACAGTTGGAAATGTGGTCCACAGGTAATGATCCACAGGTAATGATCCTTGGTTAAACTGTCCACTGAATTCATTTAGTCATTGGAATTCACCTAACTCTCATCTGGGATTGAGATGAAAGCCATCTCTCATTTGGGAATCCCTCTCTACTTCGGAGACCTTTTCTTAAGTTCTCTGTCTATGATAGGCATGATGGATGGGTATCAAGCCATTCCAGTCTCTCATCACTTGTCCCCTCATGCCTTACACTTACAGGTCTCAACACACTAGGTTCTGTTGCCTATGAAGCATCATAATGCTTGTATGTCTACCTGGAATACCCTTCCCTGTCATCATAACCTAGAGCCAATCCCTATTTCTTCTTCAATACTCAGAATACACTTAACATCTTCCAGGAGGCTATTACCTTTTATTCATTCTCCTCCCAAGTTCAAAGGATGTCTCTCAGGTATAACTTATGCACATCTCCATTCTAGCCCTTATGCTCTGTTTGTACATCTATTACTTTTCAGCACACTATGAATTCCTTAAGAGCAGGGAATTCTGATACGCATCATGTATCCCTCCACTCTTAGTAGAGTGCAAGTACACTGTGCTTAATAAATGTTTGTTAAGAAGTTTATCCCAGAACATCCAAGGTGCCTTTTCCAAAAGTCCTTACAGACTGAGGGAGAAAAACAGGATCCGAAGAGCTTCTCTGGGATGCAGGGGAAATGGCCTTGAATTATTTTATATGCTTTCTTCTCTATGAAGGAAAACAACCCTCATACCTACCATTCACCAAAATATAAATATGATCTGTGCCAGCTCTGAAAGCTACCCAAGCAGAATTATTCAAGATGACAGTCCCCAAATAATAAAAACTCATTTCCTCATTCAAAACATTTATTATATACCTACTCTGTGCCAGACAGTGGGCTACTTCTAAAGATACAGCTGTGAATGAGTCAGACAAGTGTCCAACTCCTACAGAAATCACATTTTGGTTGGTAAGATGATAATAAATAAGTAGGCAAACATATAAACGAGGGTTTCCCTGGTGGTTTGGTGGTAAAGAATCCATCTGCAGATGCAGGACATGTGGGTTTAATCCCTGGGTCAGGAAGATCTCCTGGAGAAGGAAATGGCAAGCCACTCCAATATTTTTGCCTGTGAAATCCCATGGACAGAGGAGCTTGGTGGACTATAGTCCATGGGGTCGCACAGAGTCAGACACGACTTAGCAACTAAACAACAACAAACAGGGCTATGAGGAGCCAAAGGCAGTGATGCAGCTGAGAGTCAGTGGGGTGAACACGCAGCTGCCCTTTCTTCTCGGAATCCAGTTCTGCTCCTTTCAAGTCCTCCCCTCCCCTCTGACATCCAGCAATTCTCTTTACTGGGTCTCTCAGGCTCACTCACTCATCTGTTCAAATACTCTAAAGCTCACAGTGAAAGCAGTGTCGCTTTGCCCTTGAAGTAAATTACAAGGCTGGCCTGTCATCACACTCAATCCTGTTACCAATCCACCTGCTGGTGGGGGTGGGGGGTCTATCTCCTCTGCTCTGGACAGCTGGGGCCCCACAAGATCCTGCTGGTAACCAAAGCATCCCATAAACTTCAGCAGCAGGAAGAAGTCCTCTCAGAATGATAGGCTTGCCTTCTGATTTACTATCATTTCCCTTTCCTATGTTTCCAACAAAATCCATACATCCCACTTGCATCTCGTTTCACTGTGGTTGGTTGTTTTCCCCTGGGGTGGTGTCAGGCCCACAGTTACAGTATTTCACTTGTGGCCCAAGGTTTTTTGGCTCCTGCAGCTCCAGAGCCCTTCCATGAGTCTGCTTGGGATACAAAGACTGCTGCCCAAAGCAGGTCATCTTGGAACAGAAGGTCCACTCCTCACACACAAGCCTTCCTGAGGCTGTAGTCAGATATATTTCAGCCAGGCTGTCTGAGCAGCCCAATGGGCTGGTGACAAATCAATCTTAAGAGAGATACTTTAAGGGGTCCTGAACTCATATCTTGCCAGCTCCCTGCCCTCTGGCTCTGTGTGCCACCTCGGTTGGGTGGAAGGAATGAGGCACTGATAGGGTTAGTGAGCTCAGCATTGGCACAGGGGAACAGTAGGAAGTGAGTCAGCAGCCATGTAGGTGCTTTCTTTAATTCTGCACTATCAGGAATGGGGCTGAGCACAACAGTGCCCATCATCCCTGCTGTGCCTTCCCAGTGGTCCAAGGTGGGATGCACGGAGTAACTGGAGAGGGCTACTGTCTGGTTGAAGTGCTTCCTGGTGGCCTAGAGACAGGGCCTATCCTCACTTGTTCCCCTGAAACACAGACTGCCTTGAAGGCAAGTCTGAGGAGGGGAGTCTCTGCTCCTCTTGGTTTAGGCACAGACCTGGTGCAGGATGCCAGGAGAGCTGGGTGTTCCTGGGAAGCTCTCAATGTCTCCTAACTGGAAATGGGTACAACTGGGACAGCCACACCCCAAAGCAGCTTGAAAAGAGATGGGCATCCAAAAGCGTTGCCAAAGAAGAGGAGGGTAAGTAGGAAGAGACTGGTCTTCTGGCCATTGGATCAGTACACCTTTCTACTGGTATCCTTTTACTAACTATTCCCATCAATTGAAAGACCTGAACTTTGTCAACTCTTTTTTTTTTTTTTTGTAGAAACTGAAGTGCAGATGGATTTAAAACAGTACCAACTTAGGTCTCCCAATTTCAAGTCTAGTTCTAAGAGACTCTTCTGTCCTCTCAAATTTTAACGTGCACATGAATCACGCGAGACTTCTGAAGACTTTAGATGCTGGTTCAGGAGGTCTAGAATGTTGCCTGAGACTCTGCATTCTTAACAAGAGCCCAAGTGATTCTGTGAGGACCCACACCTTGAGGAGCACAAAAGTTCATGGCAAGAGGGCAGGGGCCTCCTTTAATAGTTTGATAAAGATTCTTAACTCCTCTGGTTCACCATCTTGCTTCCTATCAGGACTTGATTTCATCACTATGCAATCTCAATGCTTTCTCAAAAAATGCTTATGATTCTGGAATTAAGGCACACTAATTATCTATCAGGAAGAACATTTGCTAAAAAGCTGTATATATGATACCAGGCCTCTTTATTTCATGAGTCATTCTGGAAACAAAGCTCTAAAGGCACCAAAGGTTGCCCCAGAATTCTAGGTGCTCATAGCCAGCCTCCTGACTAAGAAATAAGCTTTGTGGAACACACATCTGATGTTGGAGTAGAATTCACTGTCAGTGAAGTTCAACAAGGTCTTGTCTTTATCTTAATTATGGAGTTTCTCAAGATTTTCCATTCCCCAGGCTCTTGGTTCATCAAGGAAAGGACTAAACACTTCTAAACCACACACTGTGGTGATTGGATGATGCTAAAACGTGTGCAAATTTCCTCTTACTTTTCTGTACAATCCATGAGCATCTCAACTATCTGACCAGAAAAAGGTATGTTTGCTCCAATGTCACTATAAAAAATGGCCTGCTGTGCCTTCTGTGTTTTGCATTATGCTTAGAACTGTTTTAAGCACACTCACGTAATCCTCACAAGTCTATGAAGATGTTCTTATCCCTATTTTACAAATGAATAAATGGAAGCTTGAAAATTTTAAGTAATGTCTCCAAGATCCTGTAACTAAAAATATCAGAGCCAAGATGTATATGCAGGATTTATCATTATGAATACAGTACTCTTGGCAGTTGCTTTCTGTATAACTAACATTAAAAATGTGCCCTCCCCAAAGGGAGGGAACAGAGAAGGGGAAAGAAGGAAATGGCAATCCACTCCAGGACTATTGCCTGGAAAATCCCATGAACAGAAGAGCCTAGTAGGCTACAGTCCATGGGGTCGCAAAGAGTCGGACACGACTGAGCAACTTCACTTCACTTCACTTAAATGCATTATGAGTCCACAAATGGGGGAAGGGAGCCTTCCACTGGATTTTTGAAGAATGGGGAGACCAAGAGAATTGATGATACCTTCCACTCTTCCCATCCACCCTCCCAAATTTGCTAGGTTAACACCACTCATATTATACTTCTCTGTGACCACGCTGTCTCAGGTACCCTGGGAGTCAATAAAAGTAGAAAATACACAGCTCCCAATATGAAGACTTATGATCTAGTTAGAGAAAAAGAACAAGATCATGGGAAACATTCAAAGAAATTAATGATGGATAATAATCACCTCCATGATGTGCATTGGAGAAGGCAATGGCAAGCCACTCCAGTACTCTTGCCTGGAAAATCCCATGGATGGAGGAGCCTGGTGGGCTGCAGTCCATGGGGTTGCTAAGCGTTGGACATGACTGAGCGACTTCACTTTCACTTTTCACTTTCATGCATTGGAGAAGGAAATGGCAACCCACTCCAGTGTTCTTGCCTGGAGAATCCCAGGGACAGAGGAGACTGGTGGGCTGCCGTCTATGGGGCTGCACAGAGTCGGACACGACTGAAGCGACTTAGCAGCAGCAGCAGCAGCATGATATGCATTAATTAGCAGGGAATGTACACAACATGGATCTCAATTTTGGCACAGCTAGAAATTACAAGAATTTATAAAAATATTGAACTCACACAGGTTCTGATTTCACTGATAAAAAGTAAATATCCTCAAGCATGATTTTGGACTAGCAGCATTATCAATAGCTTTTAGAAATGCAAATTATCAAGTCCTAGACCTACTGACTCACAAACTCTGGGCTAGAAGCCCAGGAATGTGTGTTTTAACATGCATTCTAGGCGATTCTGATGTAGTCTAAGGGTCTCCAAGCACTTGATGGAGGCGGTAGCTTGAACATTTTTTTAAAGCTCTCCAGGTGATGCTGGAAAATCCCATGGATGGAGGAGCCTGGTAGGCTGCAGTCCATGGGGTTGCTAAGAGTCGGACACGACTCAGCGACTTCACTTTCACTTTTCACTTTCATGCATTGGAGAAGGAAATGGCAATCCACTCCAGTATTCTTGCCTGGAGAATCCCAGGGATGGTGGAGCCTGGAGGGCTGCTGTCTATGGGGTCGCACAGAGTTGGACACGACTGAAGCGACTTAGCAGCAGCAGCAGCAGCAGGTGACGCTAGCATGCAGCAAAATTGGACAACCACAAATGTAAAAGCCAATGAAGCCTTGTCTTTAAGAGAGAAGATCCACATGACAGACCAGTAACTAAAGAAGGAACAAATTATGAAGAACTTTGAATGTCAGACAAAAGTTATGCTCTGGAAATCAGATATCATGTGTTCTCTCTGCTCCAAAAGGCATAAGCTCCCCAGAGACAAAGGTCATATCTTCCAACTCCCATGTCCCTCTGCTCATTACACAGAGGGTGCTCAGTGCCTATCAGTCACTAGCAATTTCTGATTATCCAAAGCCGGAACAATTGTGGGTTAAGTCTTTAGAAAATAGGCCTCTGAGATAAAGCCGGTGAAAATGATACAACAGCCAAAGGGAGGAAAACTTGGGTGAAAACAAGAACTGCCTGAGTTATAAACATGTGTCTCTGATGCTCACCCTCAAGTACACAAGCATTAACAGCAGCCATTTCCTCTCCCAATTCCCACCCTCACTCAACCACATGTTTTGCAGTGACAGCAAAGCACGTAAAGCATTTATTAAACAGCACGAAATCCATTTAACGCTTCTCTGGGTGCACTAATTAGGTTTTGTATTTGGGGGGCATAGCAATGCAGAACAGAGGGCAAAATCCTGGGCATATTAACATTCTGTGAGTCCCATTTGGATTTCTCCATGAGATACTGAATCCCACTCCCATTATCCAGCCCACAGGATGGAGGAAGCTCCTTTCAGGGAGGATGGGAGGAAAGATTTCACAAGCTGGAGTCAAAAATAATAAACACTAGAACAGGCTATCAATCTGTGAGGCTTACCCCCAGTCCACACAGCTCCCCATTTCCATTAATCATCATCTTCTGGAACATTATAGTTCCTTTGGAAAATCCAAAGTGCTTGGCAAGGCGGTTTTGATTTCTAGCCAGCCCTTATTTGGTCTTGTGTGAGGTGGATCTGCTAAGCCTCATGCAATTAGCAAGCACAAACGAACTCCAAGCAGGGAATATGTTTTAGTTTGTTGAATTATACCAAATCTGAATCTATTTACCAAAAGGAATAAGAAATGTGCATCTGGCTAGGCTCTTTGCAAGGGCCTGAGAAAACCTTCACATTATACTGACTCTTATTGCTATTTTGTCTTGACACCTGGGAATTCACAATCAAATGACTAGAGGCTGCAAAGTTTCAGACTGGGTTTGCAGGCCTAGCAGGCCTTACTCTGAGAAGACGATGGCACCCCACTCCAGTACTCTTGCCTGGAAAATCCCATGGATGGAGGAGCCTGGTAAGCTGCAGTCCATGGGGTCGCAAAGAGTTGGACATGACTCAGCGACTTACCTTTCATTTTTCACTTTCATGCATTGGAGAAAGAAATGGCAACCCACTCCAGTGTTCTTGTCTGGAGAATCCCAGGGATGGGGGAGCCTGGTGGGCTGCCGTCTATGGGGTCACAGAGAGTCGGACATGACTGAAGTGATCTAGCAGCAGCAGCAGGCCTTACTGGTATGTGGGCATTAAGTGCCTAATGTTATGAATGCATTTTGAAAGCTCTATAAAGTGCCTACTAAGGACCTCTAAAACGGAAACAAAAAGAAACTGCAGCTAAAGAAGTTATACAATGAAGATTTCTAAGGTCCCTTGGTAGCTGGGTTCCCAAAATGATTGATTCAACAATGCCATAGTCTGGGGGTCTTCTAAACTGTGTCTGATGTAAGTAGAGTTGAGGGCATTCCTTAAAGGTAAGTGCTCAGCAGATTAGGCCCTGTTATTACTTCCACCCAATTGATAGAGTTCAAGGTTCCCCTAGTCCCTCTAATCATCCCGAGGTATGAGTGCCAGGAAATAAAAGCATCATGTCATTTTTATTCCACATCCACGGCAATGCAACTGCCAAATTAATGCACAAAGAGATTTTGATAAAATTATCAATTACTTGTCTGTGCATAACCGTCAATAAACTGTTTTTACTCATCTAAATGTTTACATGTTAAAAAGAATGACAGCACATTCTTCCATGACTGATTAATATTGGAAACAAAAACAATATTAAATACCCAACACTGGCTGGTGCAGGATCAGAGATTCATGGCAACGTTAAGATGTCATGTAAAACTCAGCAATAGACCGTTCTCCGAAAGAGTGCAGTGGTTTCCCCTCCATGGGTCCTCAGGTTGCAAATGTATACATAACAGTAAGACCAATTAAACAGTCATTTTTTTGGAAAGCGCTAGGGGTGTGAAAAAAAACAAGCCATTTCACCAAGTGAAATGGTCTAGAAAATGATGCATTTTTGTCTAGTTTGTTAGACAAATTTCAGGCTGAGGGAGAATTCTCTCCTTTCCCTCCTTGTAACAGGTTGTTTACATAGCATATAACATGCCCACATCTTTCCCTGACATATTATGTCTATAATAATTATCTCTGCCATTACAGCAAACACTTACTAAACAATTACAGTTGATTCTTATTTATAGTACTTATGATCTATTAAGCTGCAGCAAATGCTGAATTAGCAAACACTAAATCATTGCTCCTAGGGGAAATATGGGCTTAGGTTCCTGAAAGCCTCTGCTCACAAGATTTTTGTCAGCCAGTCAATAGATAACCTTGTTTTGTGATCTGTTTCAAGACTATTATTTAATATATAGTTAACTCATTAACACTGAACTCACAGCCAACTACACAGAAATGCATTAATACATGCCTGAACAAAGTTTACAGAATACATCTATTTATTTACTCCAAAAGGCACATAAGTCCCCAGCCTTCTTGATCTAGGAACACGAGACAGTACTTCAACACTACATTTGGAGGCAATTTTAAGCAAAATCACCAAGAAAAAGCATAAAAATGAGAAGAGGATAGCACTAAATAGACCATGAAAAAGGATATTTGTTCATAGTATGAGAATTGAAATAAGGCAGAATGTGGCCTTATTTGACCTTGGCTTGGAACATGAGCATTGGGCAACTCAAATTTTTTGCTGCTTTGTGTATGTCTGTGAATGACCATGAAAGTGTGCCATGAGGACTGATTTGGTGGTTGCAAACAAATTTTAGGCAAGATATACGGAATCAACTGTATACTGAGGATCAACAGTTCCTGATTTGAACTGAAGCTGACAGAAATGGAAAATCATTTAACTTTGAAGAGTCAAAGCTAAAACCCTCAATGCTCTCTTCCTGGGGGAGGCTGGCACCGAATGCTGTCTTTGTCTGCCGTGAAGAGAAGCCTGAAGGAATGCTAAGCACAGAGCCATGAGGATTCTTGGAGACAATGAAATGTGACTCTGACCATCCCCAGATATCCAAGGAACTGCAGGAAGCATTCAAGGTCAGAGTTACGACTAAGATCATAATGAAGAAAACAACAACAACTCAACTTCAGAGTGTCCGCTTAGCCTTTGTGTCTCTCAATAAATTAAACGCAAGGATCACAACAGCAACGATTTCACCCAAGTTCTCTTTGACAGGAATAATGTTTCAGATCCTCCCAAAAGTCAAAAATAAGAGGAAGGGATGGAATAACAAAGTCTTCCTTCAAGAGCTAGAACAAAGTCTCTTTAACTATAGGAAAGTGGAAAAGAGAAGTTGCTCGTGTCAGATCACTGTTTTTTATTCAGAGTTTCAAGATCTCAAATTCTCATTGAAATGCTGCTTTTTTGGTATTAGTGCAACACCCTTCAAAGACCTACTCCTTGGTCTTCACTGTGTGCCAAGAAACCAAATACTTTGCAAAAGTAGCTACACCTTATTCAAAGGGGAAGACCACTTCACCTTGAAGCAAGACTCCCCTCTTAGAAGAGAACAGACATTTTACTCAGCCATTGGCCTAAATCAATACATCTTTTCAACGGACATCTGAGTATCTGGATCTGGTACTACATCATATATGTCCTGCATGATTGCTAACAGGACTTGACCTTCCTTTCCTTTGAGAAGCTGATATACACTGAGCATGCTCTTTGGCCTCCATGATAACACTGTAGCATGAGACAGTGTGCTGGGACATGATCAGTTAGAGAATAAATTTGGTGGGTTAAATAAATATAATAGGAACAACACATCTACCACAGAAGCCAGATCCATGTATAAACCACAATGTTAAGACTGAAACTGGCTAATGGTCCTTATTATGATGGCACCAGGAATGAAGCAAAGACTGGATGGATCCTTATGGGAAGGTATGCTGCACAAGGGGGTGGTTTATGCAGGGCACTCATACCCTTGTCTTGACCTTTTTAACCCATACCTGAAGGGGAAAGTGGAAGAACATTAACAGAAATGGCCAGGTTAGAAACCTTTTCTTCAGTACAATGCATGCAGCTGGAGTCACTGGACCTGTACAGCTTAACATGCTCCTTCTAGATCCACCAAACTCTCCTGCACACCTAGAGAAATAGGGTGCAAAACTTGGGACATTTCTTTCCCTTCTTCAGGGACCTTCTCTCCCACATTACTAGGTAGGATGGTCCCAGAAGATATGCCTAAGACCATCAGAATTTCACACCAACTCAATATCAACAATATATCTTTAACTTTTCCACTTGTTAC
The DNA here is from genome assembly GCA_006410675.1 of Oreotragus oreotragus. NCBI lineage: Eukaryota > Metazoa > Chordata > Mammalia > Artiodactyla > Bovidae > Oreotragus > Oreotragus oreotragus. The sequence continues at coordinate 348,787 of SJYX01021956.1, forward strand.
CAAGAGATTTGCACATTGTTTGAGAATCTGTGTTAATGTCCTTTCTACCATTCCTCTCCCCATTTCTATAAATTTACCAATTCTAGATGGCCAGAGATGTTGTTTCAGAGAGTAACAAGCACTTTTAGATTCTAGGAGCCAAGTTTTTGTACACACAGAATCTCTTGCTTTTTCTTACAGGCTTCATCTAGAATTGATTTTGATGGGAGGTGTGGCAATGTGACCTTTAATGACCTTCCCAACCCTGGCATTCTAGAATGAGGAAGTCATGCTCCAAGCTAAAACTCCACACACTCACTGCGGCTGCTCTTCCAAGCCACAAGCCAAAAACAGAGGGCAGAAATACAACTTGACCTCAGCTGTACCAGATCCCCACCCCTAGTTCTCCACCAAGGAGAAACACATGTAAACTCCACCCAAATTGTCCTTCTCTCAACATCTCTAAGCCTGTAGCTGTGAAATATCAGAATCTGTTCTTCTCAGCACTTGCTGCTGCTGCTGCTAAGTCACCTCAGTTGTATCCAACTCTGTGTGACCCCACAAACGGCAGCCCACCAGGCTCCCCCGTCCCTGGATTCTCCAGGCAAGAACACTGGAGTGGGTCTGCATTTCCTTCTCCAATGCATGAAAGTGAAAAGTGAAAGTCAAGTCGCTCAGTCGTGTCTGACTCTTCGCGACCCCATGGACCGCAGCCCACCAGGCTCCTCCGCCCATGGGATTTTCCCGGCAAGAGTACTGGAGTGGGGTGCCATCGCCTTCTCCGTTACAGCACTTGAGGCCTCTGCAAAATCAGGAGATTACAAATAGTACTGGCAGGTTCTATAGAAGCCTACTCTGTCACCAGGCACAACAGGGAAATCCACACAGCTGGCCCAGAGAAAGGAAATGGAAAATGCAAATGAAAGAGAAGCCGAAGTCATGGGGGATGAGAACTGCTTGCCTCTAGCTGAGTGAATTCTGACCAAAACCTCCTTCGGGTCTCACTGGGTCTTTTTTTTTTTCTTTTTGCTTAAAGGGATACATGAGTTTTTAAAGTAATCGTTCCCTATCCCCAGGTTTTCAGTTGGTATACATGTTTTACAATGGCCAGGTTGGGACAAAGAATGATGTCACCTTAGAGTGACCGAAATCTGCCTTTTGTGGTGTGTGCATTTAACAACAAGATAATATCCAATATACTGACACTGTCACTTAAACAACGGAAGTAATACAATGAATGACACTTCTGTGGAACAACTGTGTCTTTTGGTATACCAATGGAGATCAGATGCCTTAATGCAACAACACCATGATCAAGCTTTTGTGTATCTTTCTCCTCTATCTTGTACTTGATTGATTCTAAGAACTATTATGTACACCAAATCAAAGAATTCAAAATGGATATTGTCATGGATTCAGCAGCATACTAAATGCCATTGATAACCCCTAAATGTGGTATCAAACTAACTTATCAATGAAGCAGTTGTTGTGTAAGCCACTAACTAGACTATAACTGGAAAGAGATGATTTTTCAGTTCAGACAATGTTATTAATTTTCTGTGTGACTTTAAGAAGTTCCTGAAGATTTGTGAACCTTCATTACATTTTTATTTTTAAAATGAGCTTTGAGGATGAAATGTAAAGTATTATACAAACATGGAATGTAAATCTATATGCACATATAAAACTTTCTTCTCATGAGATACTGTTGCTATCTTTGATTCACTTGTACTTAATGCATTGAATGGTGCAGTTGTGGGCACCAGGACTCTCAATCAGCCAACTGAATTCTAGCTTACTAAAGAAATTTCTGGAATCTGTGCACCCAACAGTGGCGCTACATTCAAAATCCATACTATCTTCTATCTACAACATAAATTTTTAAATGTCTAAAGGAAAAATTACAAATGCATAAATTTATGCTTTAAACCCAGAATAAAACATGCTATTGAGGCTACTGGTTTATCCATCCTGTGTGATTTATTCATAAACAATGCAAAACTAGATAACCCATAACATGGCAAACAAATGTGTCCTGGTTTTGTTAAATTCATTCCTCCAAACAGATGCTTATCATAACTACCTCAAAGTAAAACAGATGTTTACCATTGAAAATCTCGGGAATATATGTTATGAGAAGACTGTGTATGTTGTAGAACCCACAGAAGGGGTGGAGAGCCTGAGGCTCTGTTTGAATTCAATATATTAATACTTTAGCTGTGAGACTTAACTAAGCATTAGTTGACAACTAAAGAGATAAATCTTAACTATTCCATGTCAGCATGGCCAAATCTGACATGGTAGGGTCCCAACAAATCTATGCATAGAAAATGCAGCAGATTTAACTGATTAAAAGATTTACTGTGTTTAATCCAAATTCAGGAGATCAAACAAGTCAATCCTAAAGGAAATCAGTCCTTAATATTCATTGGAAGGACTGATGCTGAAGTTGAAGCTCCAATACTTTGGCCATCTGATGCGAAGAGCTGACCCACTAGAAAAGACCCTGATGCTGGAAAAAATTGAGGGCAGGGGGAGAAGGGGGTGACAGAGGATGACATGGTTGGATGGCATCATCCGCTCAATGGACATGAGTTTGAGCAAACTCCGGGAGATGGTGAAGGACAGGGAAGCCTGGCATACTGCTGTCCATGGGGTTGCAAAGAGTCAGACACAACTGAGTGACGAAACAACAACTCCAAATTCAACCAACTGATCAGTCCTGCAGGAACACTATGGGCCTGTAACTGATGGAGAAGCCTGTCATTGCAGATGATGACGGTCTTTTAATTTTTCTTTAGAAACATTCCTCTCCTATTCCAGAGACCTTTAATCTGTTTGTGTGTGTATACATATATGGAGAAGGAAATGGCAACCCACTGCAGTATTTTTGCCTGGAGAATCTCATGAACAGAGGAGCCTGGGGGCCTACAATCTGCAGGGTCGTAAAGAGTCAGACATGACTGAGCAAGTGTATATATACATACATATATATATATATGGAGTATTGCCAAGCATTTATTTAACACATATTTATCCAAGGACTACCATAAGCCAGGTACTGTGTAAAAAAAAAGGGAGATTCAAATATATAGAAGTGCAGGTCCTGTTCACACAGAGTTTAATGTCTAGTAGAGAAGTTATATAAAATAATGGAAATAGCTCATACTACTAATCGGGAACCCAAATATAATCCATCACAGTCTCTACAATCTAATGGTTATTTGATAATTATGTGTTTACTCAATAAATGAAACAATAAATATGTGAATGGATGAAATAAAACATTCTAAGGCAAATGCAGAGATGATAAGGGGACTGGCTGAATCAAGGAAATAGTTAAGAAAGCCCAAACACAATGGTAAGACTGAAAATCCATACTGGAGACAGTAAAACAGAAATGACATTGCAAAAAACTAAGTACCTAATGTACAGGAAAATCTCCCAACATTTGATGGAGAAAAAAAAAAAATAGAAAAGAAGATAAATGACACGCAAGACAAATTAGATGTAACTGAAGAGAGGAGTTACGGAGACTGAAAATCAGAACAACAGAGAGTCTGTCATCAAGGTCTGTATAAATAGCTATAAGTGAAAGAGCATCGGGGAAACCCAATAAGAAACTTTTAAATGATTAGAAATATAAAGGGGTTCCATTTTATTTTAAATCACAGTGGTAAATTTAAAACCTTATAAAAATAAAACAATAATCAAAATTTATCTGTAAAGTAACAAAATCAAGGCTGATCTTACCCTTCTTTACAAAATCAAACATCACAAGACAATGAAACAATTTGTACAAAGTAGTGATGGGAAAAGTTTGTGACCTTAGACATTTATATCCAAGTTGCTCATGTGAAAAGATGGCAGAAAGACATTTTGCGAAGCTTAAAATCATGAAAGATAAATCATTCATGATCCCTTCCTGAGAAAGCACACACACACAAAAGAATACCTGTCAACTGATAAAGAGAAAAAGAAATCAAGAACTCAAGACTGTAACAGTTAAAAGTATAAAAGGAAAAAGGCAAAGAACTTTGAAACCAATTAAATTTTTAGGATCAAATATGAAGAACTGTCAAATGGGCACACAGCTAAATTCAAAATCTGAAAATATGTTTTATATGAAAAATAAGCCAGAATTTTATAATATATAGTTGATATGATACCCGATAAAAGGAGTAAAAACTGATAAATACAGAGAAAGCAGAAAGTCAGGTTAAACTCAGATAATGTAAATACCTCATCAGAAATGTGGTCTCGAATTTAACAGAGAAATAGTGTTAACATGCATTTGATAAACAAATTGAATTATGATTAGTAGAATTACTGAAAGGATTTCAATCATATAAACCTCTTTATAAAATAAAAGAAAACAAAACTACAATGAGAGGAAAATTCAAAAATAGATTAGATAACATGATAAAATTAAGCTCAAATACATATTATAGCAATAGATTAATTGCTATAAATATTCCCAATAATTTGTGCTAGAAAATTAAATATTAAATATATTCAGATAACCAAAGATACTTTGATAAAACTTCAAGATGGTTTAAAAATTGAAAAATTGTTTGTGGGAATGTCTTGCAAAAAGCAATAAGAACAACCATGTTCAAGGCAAATAACAAAAACCTGGGAAAATAAGACAATATTTTGTGCAGATAAAAGGAATGCAATGCAAAGATGATATAACAGATATATAACTTCTGTGGTAGAAGACATAGTCATCAAATACTAAAATATATACACTAACAACTACAGAAATAATGAGCTTGGAAACATTATACCATTGTCAATCTATGACAGATTGAATAAATATTAAAAGGAATAAAAGCTTTGAATAATATAAATATGAATAAATGCAGAAATTTACATATGCATACATGCCCTTATACCCTTTGAAAAGAAAATACAGGTTCTTTTCAAATATCCATGGGATATTTTTACATCTGACCACTTATTCAGTATATGTGATAGAGTTTTAAACAAAAAAATTATATTCTCAACCCCAGTGAAATAAAACTAGAATTAATAAAAATGTTTAAGTAAAATTAAAACTGGAAATTTCCTTTAAAAATATTGGATCAAAGAGTAAATAAAAGTTAATTACAACCCACTTTAGAAATAATTAGAGTAAGTATATTTATATCAATGGCAACAAAATATAGACACAGCAGTAATAAAACATGTAAGGCTGTAAATAAACCAGAGATACTTAAAATGAATTAATTAAGCAAGCAGCCTGAGGAGTCATAAAGTAAAAGAATGTATGCAACAAAAGGCTGAAGAAGGTAGAAAAGGCATAGAAGTAGAAATAATGAAAAAAAGAAAACATTAAAACTGGCTTCCCAGCCAAACCAAAAAGTGACAGGAACTTTAGAATAAGTAAAATTTAGTATTTAGAATAAGTATTCTAACAGTATTTAGAATAAGTAAAATTTTATAATTAGAAGTGAAAATAGGAATATCCAAAGAGTTGTAAGAATTTTTCAAAGGACAAGCATATAAACAGCATTTTTCATCCATCCAACTGGCAAAGTTGGAAAAATAATTCTTAGAATTGGCTAGAGAATGGTTGTTACTAGTGAAATATAAAGTTGAACCACCATATCTGGACAGAAGTGTTTCACTATGTATCAAGTGACTTAAAAATATTCTTACTCTTCTATGCAGTAATCACATGCTAATTTATGCTATGAGAGAGATTAAAAATTTTGGATGATTTATGTTTTTATAGTACCTCCATATGTTGGAACCTGAAGGAGCAGTTAAAAATTGCTTTTGAAGATTATTTAATGGCATGGTAAACCCACCCTATAATGTCTGGAGCAAAGGAGAAGGATATAAAACTAAATATGTGGTATGAAACCCATTCAGCAAAAAGCAAAACATGGGTGATAACACCCTTAAATGTTACCTATAATTATTTCTGTGTAGTTTATTACTGGTTACTTAAATATTTTCCTGGTGGTCCAGACAGCAAAGAATCTGCCTGCAATGTGAGGGACCTGGGTTCGATCCCTGGGTCAGGAAGAACCCTGGAGAAAGTAATGGCTACCCACTTCAGTATTCTTGCCTGGAGAGTTCCATGGAAAGAGGAGCCTGACAGGCCATATATATACATAGTCCATGGGGTCGCAAAGAGTCAGACGTGACTGCCAGTCTCATTTTTTACATATTTTCTGATGTTTCACTATGGTTTCCAAGTTATGACGATGAGAAGAAATTCTTTTATAATTGAAATAAATAATTTTAATTTAAAAGATTTCTGGACAAGATAGCACTTTGAATTTACATGCTCAATACTTATTCCTCAAAATACCATTAAAAATAACATTTTAGCTGAAATTTCAAATACTAAAACATGTCTGTACCTGCATTTGTCTTTTAATTCTGCACAACAAAGGAAACCACAAACAAAATGAAAAGATAACCCACAGAATGGGAGAACATGTCTGCAAATGATGCAACTAACAAGGGATTAGTCTTCAAAATTTACTAACAGCACATGTGGCTCGATATCTGAAAAACAAACAACCCTATTAAAAAATGGGCAGAAGACCCATTCTTTTGGAGAAATAGACATTTCTCCAAATAAGACATATAAATGGCCAAGAGGCATATGAAAAGATGCTCAACATCACTAATTATTAGAGAAATGCAAATTAAAACTACAATGAGATATCACCACAAGCCAGGCAGAATGGCCACCATGAAAATATCTACAAACAATAAATGCTGGAGAGGATATGGAGAAAAGAGAACCCTCCTACACTGTAGTGGGATGTAAAATTGGTACAGTCGCTATGAAGAACAGTATGGTGGTTCCTAAAAAAACTAAAAAAATAGAGCTACCATATGATCCAGAACAACTGGGCAACTTCACTTTCACTTTTCACTTTTATGCATTGGAGAAGGAAATGGCAACCCACTCCAGTGTTCTTGCCTGGAGAATCCCAGGAATGTGGGAGCCTGGTGGGCCGCCATCTATGGGGTCGCACAGAGTCGGACACGACTGAAGTGACTTAGCATATGATCCAGAAATCCCATTCCTGGGCATACATCTGGAAGAAAACATGATTTGAAAGGATACATGCATCCCAATGTTCATTGCAGCACTGTTTATAATAGCCAAGACATGGAATCCACCTAAATGTCTATCAACAGATGAATGGATTAGGAAGGTGTGGTACATATACACAATTGAGTCTTACTCAGCAATTAAAAAGAATGAAACAATGCTATCTTCAGCATCACGGATGGACCTGAAGATTCACACTAAATGGAGTAAATCTATCAGAGAAAGACAAATATATATCACTTATTATGTGGAATCTTATGAACTTCCTTACAAAACAAAAACAGACTCATGGACTTACAGAATGAATTTACGGTTACTGAGAGAAGGGCATGGGTAAGAGATAGGTTGGGAATTTGGGACTGACATGAACACACTGCTATATTTAAAATAAATAACCAATAAGGACCTACTATATAGCACAGGGAACCCTGCTCAATATTCTATAATAACCTAAATTAGGAAAAAAAATGAAAAATAAATACATGTGTATGTACAATGGAATCATTTTACTATACACCTGAAACTAACATAGCATTGTTTATCAACTATGTTCCAATATTAAAAAAAATAAACATGATCTTTTTTTTTTTTTTTAAGTATCTGTACCCAATGCAAGATAAAATTCTCCATATATAAGAAAAGAATTGAAACAGACAGGAGGGAGCAAATGCTGGTACTATGGGGATGTTGAACTCTATATCTAGAAATAGAGGCAATGAGAAGGTTCACATTCAGGGTCCCCACCCTGAATTTGGGAGCTGGCAAGATCTTCCAACCTGTAGCGGGTGGGAGGGGACTGAGAAAAGGCAGGCCTGTGGATTAAACCTTGTACATGTGACACAGGAAGGAGCAGAGCATCTCACAGAAGTCAGATTTGTGACAAGCTATAATTAGTGGATCTACAATATCCCCAATACCACCATAGGACAGGAATGCCAGCCTGCTAACATGAAATCTGATTCTGGCCTGAGATTTCCAGGCAGCCATATGGAAGATACTGTAAATCTATAATGTGTGGTAGATACTGAGGGTAATTTTTTTTTTTTCTTTAAGGTAACTTTCATTCTACTGACCCAGGGATCAAACCCGGGTTTCCCGCACTGCAGGTGGATTCTTTACTGTATAAACCACCAGGGAAGCCCCCTACATCAGCCAGGAAACTAAAATCCAAATCCAATGAGAAAAAAAGCACCAGGAAGATATTCAACAAAATAAACAAAGAGAAGATGCTTTGATTCTTGGGGGGAGAGGGGGGGTATCATAGTCATCTATGAATAATCATAAAATAATGATATAAAGAAATAAAATCTTTTAAAATTTGTTGTTGTTTAGTTACTAAGTCATGTCTGGCTCTTTTGTGACCCACTATAGCCAGCCAGATGTCCATGATATTTCCAGGCAAGAATACTGGAGTGGGTTGCCATTTCCTCCTCCACGGGATCTTCCTGATGCAGGAATGAGACCGCATCTCCTGCATGGCAGATGGATTCTTTACCACTGAGCCACCAGGGGAAGTCCATCTTTTTAAATAAGAAAGTATTAAAATGAAGCAGATAAAAATTGAGAAAAAAATGAGTAAATGAGTAACAAAATAATCAGTTAGAAATTAGAAGCTAGAAACAACGTAATGGATATCTCGAAACTCTGGAATGGAATAAATGGGAGAGTTTCTACAGTTAAAAGGAAAATTGGCAAACTGGAAGACAGTACTGAGGAAATCATTCTGAATGCAGCACTGAAACATAATGAGGTTAAAACAAGAAATTAAGAGGTACAAAGTCTTCAGCTTACACCTAATTGTATTTTTCAGAACTAGGCAACAGAGAAAGTACTCGGAAACAATTTCAAGAGACAACAAAGGAAAGTTTTCCTAAGCTGAAGTAAGTCCTATGTGCCCATACTTGAAGCACACATCAGCTGCTGAGTATAATAAGTAAAGACAAATATACAGCTCGACATATTGCAATAAAACAGCAAAACAAGTCTGTTCAATGGGCTGTGAGTAGAAGTGACATGTCTTAGTTCCCAGGTGAGTATAAAAAATAGGTATGTGTTGTCCATAAACTCTCCTGAAGCTCAAGCTGCCTTTTTTTGGAGATGAAAACAGCCTGGATCTGTGGGTTACCGTATGGATGGCAGGTGCCGGGAGAGTCACAAAAGACATAGCTGACTTTGCAGAAGACTTGTTGTGTTAGCTTGCTGAGGGTTTGTCAGTGGCTTAACCTGACAGAACAGCTTTATGGGAAACACATAGCTATGGTTACAGAATATTAGGAAGAACCTAAATTTAGAAGATTAAGCAGCACAACTAGCAATACAGACATGAAAGGTATCTATAGAACTCTCATCCCAAGTAATAGATATTTTCCCCCAGTTATTCAGCTAATGTCTATTGAGCTTTTAACTAGTCTATGTCTTGAGGTATACCAGTGAATGAAAGAGTCAAATCCTTGCTTTTATGGAATTCCCATTCTAGTAAGGGAAGAAGTAAGTGATATAAAAGGAGGAAAAAAGTGATTAGAGAGTGGGATATTTTGGAGTGCTATATGAAATAGGGTACTCAGAAAAGGCATTTCTGATAAGACCTTGGATAGAGACCTGAAAAAAGTAAGGAAGCAACACATGTAAATGTCAGACAGATGAACCTAGAGCTGAGGGCAAAGTACTACACAGCCAATGGCAAAGTCCTGAGGCAGCAGTATAGGACTCAGAGAAAGCAAGGAAAAGACTGTCATAAAAAAAAAAAAGGATCAGAGATTATGGAACTATATCATGGGGTATCTGGAAACCCAAGGCAAAAACTGTGGATCTTACTCTGGAAAAAAAAAAAAATTAAAAAGTCTTTGGAGGGTTTTGAGCAGACAAGTAATATGATTTGATTTATATACTTAAAGGACCATTCCAGCTGTTAGCTAAACACAGATCTGTTTACCTGAGTGGAAGCAGTCCAGTGGTCACGACAATAGTCAGACAATATTGTGGTACTGGCTATGAGAGTGATTTCAGTAGGCAGATTCAGGCTATACTCTGAAGAAAAGGCCAACTGAATATATGGCACATGGTGTGAAAAAAAAATCGAGTAAAAGCTGGCTCTACAGTTTTTGGCTTAAAGGACAGGGTAAAAAGCTGTGTTACCATTTTCTGAGATGAGCAAGACTGTGGAAGAGCAAGTTTGAGAGGCAATGAAAACAAAAAGAGATACATTATTTTCAAACATACATCATACAGTTATAAAAATTTGCCACGTTTGAGGGTACCCATGAACTTTCCAGAATTTTCAGAGTATCACACAGATGTCCCTGACTGCATGCAACTGAATTTGAAATTAATAAAAAAAGATAGGAAGAACATCATGATTTGGAGACAAGAAAAGCAAACTTTATAAATTATCTATGGGTCAGAGAGAAAGATGTAATGAAAATTACAAAATATTTAGATTTACACACAAATGTAAAAGAGCTGTGTCGCACATTGTGTCACGTGATAAATGCATACATATATATATACATATATATATATATATGAATGCACATTGCAGCCTTGCCACAATAGCAAAAATTTGGAAATGACCACCCGTACAGGAATGACTAAACGGCATTAAACTGATATTACAGAATGCTGCGTGGCAGTTAAAATGAACTCTAGGTACATACATCAATAGGGCTTCCGTCGTTGCTCAATGGTAAAGAATCTGCCTGCAATGTGGGAGACCTGGTTTGATCTCTGGGTCAGGAAAAGGAAATGGCAACCCACTCTCATATTCTTGCCTGGAGGAGAATTCCACGAATGGAGGAGCCTGGCGGGCTCCTGTTCATGGAGTTGCAAAGAGTTGGACACGACTGAGCGACTAACACGCACACACATCTATTTCAACACAGATAGTTCTCAAAAACACAATGTTAATCAAACAAAAACAAGGGGATCAAAGATACAGTATAACACTATTCAGATCACTTTAAAGATGCTAAACCAATGCCCCATACTGTCTGTGGATGTGTAAATACATATGAAGTGAAAGGATAAAGATGGACTGAATACACATGAAAAGGATGACAGTATTTGCTTTAGGGGAGCAATGTGAGAACAGGATGAGTGGGAGGAATGTGAGAGATTTCTTTTCTTTCTAAATATTTTATTTCTTAATAATAAAAATTATCTGAAGTAAATACCATAAAATGTTAACATTTTTCCATAATCAGTGGTGAGACCATGAGCTAACATTCCTTACATTTTCTCCATATTTTTTTATTTTAAAAGTACTTAATGGAAAAGCAAATACAATCTTTCATTGCTTCTCTCAGCTCCACTTGTCACTAGTCTGTCCTTTGGAATATACCAAGTATTCAACTTGGTCCTTGACAGGACTGGAATAAGATATTATTCAAGGAGGGACCCTGACTCACACTTCTCCCTCTGTGGTCTCACCCATCTGGGTTGTTGAACTTACTTCCTGGAGAACAAATCCTATCTATATTTTCAAGGCTTTCCCAACGGGCAGTTCGAATGATATAAGCTATAACATGGCTGTGATTAACTCTGGCAAATGAAAAATTTACTGCTGTACATGTGTCCTGAGTTTGGGTAACAGACAAATAAACATCTGTGACGACCTGCATCTGCAGGGTCAGAAGCAAACGGACCTCTGAGGGGTGTCAGAGCCATGAAGAATGTTAACGCTTCAGAATTAGAACCTGTTCTTGCCAAGATCCTGAAGCAGAAAGGGACTGTGCCGGTTAGATACCAGCAGAGACCTTTTCTAAAAGCAAGCAGGACAATTAGAAATATTATCGTCACCTTTCAGGAGAAAGGAGAAAAACTGACTATACAGCAACTGCTGTGATGCCAGCTTTATGGTCTTAATTGCTCACAAGTCCCAGGAATAAATTATCCTATTTCAACCACCAAGTCATGAACAAAGGTAAGGATTTCTGGAATAGTGAATGACTTGAGATTACCATATCTCCCCTAGGTTCCTTGAGAAGATGACTTCTGTGTTACTCCACCAAGAATTTCCCACAGTGCTTTGCCCTGTGCTTTAGCCTTAGTTGGTACACTGTACACATAGGGGAATGTGTATATATATTCACACACAGCCCATTATACATGGTATATATGTTAATACATTTATTGATACATTATATATATAATACATATACATACATACATACTGATCAGTAATTTTTTCTCCTTCTTGTCCTCACCATTTCATAGAGTTTGGCCTTTGGTAATATTATTCACCATCTTGAATTCCAAAGCTTGAGTCTCTGAAAGACTCTTTCATTCCCTTTCACCATGTGATGAGGCAATTTCTGAGCTGAGAGCACCCTAAGCTCATGCTTGGCCAGATCGGTCAGTACACCCAAGAATCAGAATACAGATTCTTGGGGTCAAGGAGTACCAGATGGCATAGAAAGGATTTCTAAGCATGCTGTGCTACAGGTCTTTGAGTAAGCTAATCAGAAAACCGGTTTTTGTTGCCCTCAAAAAGTAATGAAGTTTGAGTCTAGTCTCAGATTCTCCTGGCCCTTGAGAACTGTCACCTCTCCACAGCCCTGAGTTCAGTCTCAGGGCCCAAGCCCATTTCTTATTTCTACCATAAGCTTTGCAATTTCTGTCAAATAACATCTCTTTTGGCTTTGTTCTGAGCAAGCACTTTGTGCTCATTTGCTGGGCTGAGCTGGGGAAAGGCCTTGAAATAAAGAAATGAAAGTAATTGCCTTTTAAGACAGAAAGAGCTCACCATTAGGTTCCAATTAGATGCAAGTAATCTCTGCTAGAGAAAACCCCCACGTCTCAACTCCTTTTTCTATAAAGCTGCCATTTGTCACAGAGGAAAGGCAGAGGCAAACACTCTGCTCAGAGTCACTGAGAAAAGCTTTGGTTTCATGGAACTGGAAGCCAGAGGCCTGGGAAGTAAAGAACTACCCACTCTGTAGCCAGGTTAGATGCCAACAAAGGGACCATCCACTCAGCCTTCCACTTGTACTTTATTTCATCCACGTAGAAGACGTACAGTTTCCATTAGCCCATCCTCAACAGGATCTCTCCTTTCTCTGTGATGTAAATCATCCAGCCGAGGCCTATTACAGGCAACGGCTTTCTCAATCAGCAACAGGATTTATGCTGCATTCCCCAAAGTCAGGTTTAACTCAGTCTTTTATTTTCCTGTGCTTTACAAAGTATTAAGAACCACGATTGAATTAGAAAGCTGTTTAATGAAATAAAAAGGAAGAGAAGAAGCCAATATAAACCCCAAAGGTGAAAATTAAATTAGTTAATTTTAATTTCTAAGTGCTCACAGAAGCAGTCAGTTACCTATTTAAAAAGAGTTCAAATATTCTGGCATCCAATGAAGACAGCCTATAAAATGCCAACATATCACCTTATGACCTGTGACAAGTTAAAAACCTAGATAGCTGATAGTGATAAGTACATGAAAAATTTCAACTACCACATCTAGAAGAAGCAAATCTGTGGCTGCAGCGTAGGTGTGGATAAAACACTTTAGGCTCTGCACTGTATTGTACCGATGGCTAGCAAAGTGATATTGAAGATGGTTTCATCTGTTAAATTCCCGTAGTGTTTCTCAATATTATACAGGCTATTACAAATATCATGACTTTGTGCATTTGCCATCCCAGAATCCAAAAACTACTAGAATCCAGTTGGCAAAGCACTGAACTAAAACTACAAATTCTACACAACAGCTTAGATTTCACTCAGAACACTTTAAAAAAAAAATTGAGGTATAGTTGACTTACAATGTTTCAGGTGTACAAAGTGATTCAGTTATACATGTACATATTTTTTACAGATTATTTTCTATTATAGGTTATTACAAGATGCTGAGTATAGTTCCTTGTGCTACACAGTATGTCCTTGTTGTTTATTTTATATCTATTAATTACAAAGTCCCAATTTATTCCTCCCCTTCCCCCTTTGATAACCATAAATTTGTTTTCTTTTTCTTTCTTTTTTTTTTTTTTACAAATGCAGAATACTTTTGAGTGTCACTCAAAGATGTGACGTAGGAATTAGGGTCGAGGGCAATGGCCATCAATGAATGGAGGCACATTATCTAGCTTAAGAGGTAAGCATTTTGAAAAGAGAACTAGTAAGAGAATGCAAAATAGAAAGATCCTTAAACCAAACAAATATGGGCCTGTCAGGTTTAATACTTGGAAATGCACACAGCTGCCTGGTTGAACTAAGGTCAGGTCCTAGGACACTTGTATCTTTCATGATTCTAAGAAGTAGAAGGTGGCATGATATTGTTGAAAGAATACTGGATTAGGGATGAAGTCACCAAAATCATAAGATTTTGATTGACTCCATCGCTAACTATACCTTGGCCATGCTTTCTGCCTCAGTTTCTTCATCTGTTATATTAAAATGCTAGATGAGTTCACCTTTATAGTTTCTGCAAATTTTGAAGTCAAGCAATTTTGAGACCTAAGTGAGAGAAATTTTCACTTGTATTCATCCAAATAAAGAAAGAAAAATCACAATAAAGGAAGGAAGACGGTATCTTCCTTCCAAAAATAACATTTTCTACCTTAAAAGAAAACAGAATACCAAACACGAACCTAGTCATCAACATGAGACTTGCTTCAGAAACTCAGCGAAAAAACACTTAGAAATATTTCTAAGAATTCCTAACAAAAGAAGTCAGCTGATGGTAAAGATAAAAAAGAGCTTAGATATAATTTAGTTTACCCTCCCACTTTAAGGTTAAGACTATAAGCTTCTAAAAGGGAAAGCAAGGTTGTGAGAGAAGATATAAAATGCCTGATCGCTCTTCCCCAGGTTTAAGCAGTTTTGCTTTGGTTACTTTGCTATGACAGACAATGGTATTTTCTTATAAGACCAAAGTATAGCTCTAATGATCAGAACACAAATTAACTCTGTACGCTAAGCTAGAAATACTTGCAGGATAATAACCTTATGCTAATTTTTAGGTAATGCATGGATATGGGATTTTTACCCAAGCGATTGAATGAAAGAGAAATACTTATTTAAATGAGTGCTTTTCCTGTACACTGTCCATTGACATTTGAGAACTGTACTCCAAAATGTTTCTGTATGTTCAAGGCAGAGATAGACTAGCTGGCAAATATAGCTGTCATGACCAAGAAAACTCTGCTTCAGTAAGCATGGCACACACAAACCTCACCTTTTTTTTTTTTTCCTTAAAAAAATTAAGACAAGTTTTTAAAGAGCAGTTTAAGGTCCACAGCAAAATTGAGAGGAAGGTATAAAGATTTTCATTAAACCCCCTGCCCTGACAGATGCATTGCCTCCCCCATTTATCAACATCCCCCACCAGGCTGATACCTTTGTTCCAAAACTGATGAGCCTGCACTGACACGTCACACTCACTCAAAGTCCACAGTTTACATTAGGGTTAACTATTCATGCTGTACGTTCTGTGGGTTTTGGCAGATGTAAAATTGCATGTGTCCGTTATTATGGTACCATATGGAGAATTTTCATTTGCCTTAAGATCCTCTGTACTCTGCTTACCTATTCTTCCTTTGGATGCCCAGCCACAGATCTTTTCAACTATCTCCACAGCTTTGCTTTATCCAGAATATTGTATTTGAAATTATACAGTATGTAGCCTTGTCGTGTTAGCTTCCTTCATTTAGCGATGCATTTAGCGAAACATTTAAGTTTCCTGAATGTCTTTTCATGGCTTGACAGTTCATTTCCGTTTAGTGCTAAATAATGTTGCATTGTCTGAATGCGCTAAAGTTTATACATCCATTCCCCTACTGAGAGACATTTTGGTTGCATTTAAGTTTTGGGAATTGAATAAATCTGCCATAAAAATCCATGTGCAAATTTTCATGTGAACATAAGTTTTCAACTCCTTTGAGTAAATATTAAAGAGCGTGACTGGCACATAGAATCTTAAGAAGTCAATGAAAAAGACTTATTACATGCGAACAATTTGATCTTAAAATAAAAACAGGAAGTTCTACTTCAGGTTAGGCAAGAACCAGACCTGGTCCATATAGGTAAAAGTCAAGGAATATCTGGAAGTGGAGCAAGAGGAAGTGCATAGCTGGCAAGAGAAGGAATATAGTGGTTCCCGTCCTGCTGGACAAGCTAAAGCAGCAGCCAACTCCTCCACATTAAATTCTGCAGGCTTTCTGGTCTACCAGACCAGATTTGGGGGTTCTCTACTGGTAGATGCTTAATGCATGAAAAGTGAAAGTCGCTCACTTGTGTCCGATTCTTTGCAACCCCATGGACTGTAGCCTGCCAGGCTCCTCAGTTCGTGGAATTCTTCAGGCAAGAACACTGGAGTGGGTAGCCTTTCCCTCCTTCCCAACCCAGGGACTGAACCCAGGTCTCCCACATTGCAGGCATTTTCTTTTCCATCTGAGCCACCAGGGAAGCCCAAGAATACTGGAGATGGTAGCCTATCTCTTCTCCAGGGGATCTTCCAGGCCCAGGAATTGAACTGGCGCCTCCTGCAGTCCAGGTGGATCCTTTACCACCTGAGCTACCAGGGAAGCCTCCTAACGCATGAAAGATAGGGCTTTATGTTATTTTGGCCTGAGTATGTTTGTTGTTTTTCTTTCAATTTGGATTTAGTTCTTTGTATGCCTGTGTACTCAGTCATGTCTTATTCTTTCAACCCTATAGACCTTAGCCTGCCAGGCTTCTCTGTCCATAGGATTCTCCAGGCAAGAATACTGGAGCAGGTTGCCATTTCCTACTCCAGAGGCTCTTCCTGACCGAGGGATCAAACCTGCCTCTCTTGAATCTCCTGCATTGGCAGGCAGATTCTTTACAACTAGTGCCACCTGGGAAGTCAGTTCTTTATGCAATACCTGACTGATAGTTCCAATACTCCTAGGAGTTAAATATTATTTGTACCCACATTTTACAGGTGACATTACTGTGACACTCATAAGTTCAATTATTTTATCAAGGCCTCGCAGATAATTTTAAGTTTTGGGAATTGAATAAATCTGCCATAAAAATCCATGTGCAAATTTTCATGTGAACATAAGTTTTCAACTCCTTTGAGTAAATATTAAAGAGCGTGACTGGCACATAGAATCTTAAGAAGTCAATGAAAAAGACTTATTACATGCGAACAATTTGATCTTAAAATAAAAACAGGAAGTTCTACTTCAGGTTAGGCAAGAACCAGACCTGGTCCATATAGGTAAAAGTCAAGGAATATCTGGAAGTGGAGCAAGAGGAAGTGCATAGCTGGCAAGAGAAGGAATATAGTGGTTCCCGTCCTGCTGGACAAGCTAAAGCAGCAGCCAACTCCTCCACATTAAATTCTGCAGGCTTTCTGGTCTACCAGACCAGATTTGGGGGTTCTCTACTGGTAGATGCTTAATGCATGAAAAGTGAAAGTCGCTCACTTGTGTCCGATTCTTTGCAACCCCATGGACTGTAGCCTGCCAGGCTCCTCAGTTCGTGGAATTCTTCAGGCAAGAACACTGGAGTGGGTAGCCTTTCCCTCCTTCCCAACCCAGGGACTGAACCCAGGTCTCCCACATTGCAGGCATTTTCTTTTCCATCTGAGCCACCAGGGAAGCCCAAGAATACTGGAGATGGTAGCCTATCTCTTCTCCAGGGGATCTTCCAGGCCCAGGAATTGAACTGGCGCCTCCTGCAGTCCAGGTGGATCCTTTACCACCTGAGCTACCAGGGAAGCCTCCTAACGCATGAAAGATAGGGCTTTATGTTATTTTGGCCTGAGTATGTTTGTTGTTTTTCTTTCAATTTGGATTTAGTTCTTTGTATGCCTGTGTACTCAGTCATGTCTTATTCTTTCAACCCTATAGACCTTAGCCTGCCAGGCTTCTCTGTCCATAGGATTCTCCAGGCAAGAATACTGGAGCAGGTTGCCATTTCCTACTCCAGAGGCTCTTCCTGACCGAGGGATCAAACCTGCCTCTCTTGAATCTCCTGCATTGGCAGGCAGATTCTTTACAACTAGTGCCACCTGGGAAGTCAGTTCTTTATGCAATACCTGACTGATAGTTCCAATACTCCTAGGAATTAAATATTATTTGTACCCACATTTTACAGGTGACATTACTGTGACACTCATAAGTTCAATTATTTTATCAAGGCCTCGCAGATAATAAGAAGAAAAATGAGGATAAAATATGAAATCAGCTGTGTAACTATTAATTTTTATTCCACACTGTTTCCCAAAGTTGGGAGAAATTGAGAAGTGTATTTAGTGGTTTAGAAACTGATTCCAGTTGACTTGACATCCCTCACCTTTAATTGTCATATGAAAAATCCTAAGTGAGTGAGAGAGAGACCTTCCCAAGATGAAACAGTCACCCTATAATATAACTCATTCACCATCTGTGCTGTGTTCCTCCTCTGTAAATAATGAAAATGCTGTTGATGGAAAGGACACAAGTGGAGGATTTACCAGTGAGAAGGAACATGAGAAGGAAAGATTCTTAGGATGGTTTATTATGACCCCAGTCAATTATAAACAGCACATTTTGACACCACTGTAAATAATACACTTCTGTCAGAGTCAGCTGATGGAGATTTTCTGTTCAATATATTGTCATAGACACATGATGAAGGGGAGATGTTGGCGAGCATATGTGGTACACAAAAATAAATATGTGAATAATCTCACAGGCTTTGAGACTTCCAAATACTAACTATGACAGATAGGAACTACAGTACATTCCCACTCTGACTAGGGAACTAATGATGATAAGTTGAACAGTATAATATCCATCTTTACAGCATACAGCTGCATTTGACGGTTATGCTTGAAGGGATATCATTTGACCTGGCCTATTTCCAGTCATGTAATAATGAGAAGTGTTTAACTGGGTCAGATGGAATGTTAGAGCTAAAAGGGATCTGAAATCATCCACCAGTACCCTCCCATTGTATAAATGGGGGAAGTAAGACTGAGTGAAGTTAATTGCCTCATCCAAGATAAGTCATAAAGCCTGTTAAAGACAGTTTTATTGAACTCAGTGAAACCACAAAAGAACTGACCTTACTTCATGTCTAGAAGGGGTAGTAGGGAAATCGAGGCCATTTTGGGGTGAAAGTAACACCCTTGACTTGTTGCTCATTCTGAACCAGGGCTATGGAAGATGATTTACTTGGCTATTGGAAGAAGTAAGCATTATCGTTTAGTCAGGCTGTCGGCAAATAATAGGATTCATCCCATTCCTTATTAGCTGACAGTATCTAAATCTTATGTGGCCAATGAGCTTTGCCCAAGTTCTAATTCTTCCAAGAAACCTTCCCAGACTCAACTACTCTGCAGAATGTATAGACATTGTCTACTACAACCTTGGCATCACTGGCTTATGACGTATACTGGATTCTCTAACCATTCTTTTAGCTTTATTTGGACTCCACAAGTGGTGCTAATGGTAAAGAACCTGCCTGCCAAACATAAAAAATGAGGTTTTGATCCCTGGGTTGTGAAGATCCCCTGGAGGAGAGCATGGCAACCCTCTCCAGTATTCTTGCCTGGAGAATCCCATGGATAGAGGAGCCTGGCAGACTACAGTCCATAGGGTCGCAAAGAGTCGGACACAACTGAAGTGACTTAGCATGCATGCACACACTGCAATCTTGGCATTACTGGCTCACAGCGTGTACTGGATTATTTAACCATTCTTCTATCTTTACTCATCTAAGAGTCAATTACTTGAGCTTGAGTATCGCAGTTCTCTAAAGGTCCCAATACTGAGGTGTATTCATATGCTTTACTCCAGACCTTGTAGAGCAGAAAATCTGGTGGGCAGTGGGCAAGATTTTTAAGGACCTCCCCAAGGAGTTCCTTTGCACCTTATAGTTTGAAGCCCTCTGCCCTAAAGAACCTGCCTTTTGGTCAGAGTTCATTCAGAAGATATGATGGTAGCTGATCTTCTGTCTGTGATATTTTTAAATTACACGATGTTTGGAGAGAGCTCCAAAGACACCGCCTTCTTACACCCTACATGAAGCCATTGCTCATGTCATCTCTGCAGGCACCTCTCAGGTGTGCTGAGTGAGAGAGGACACTATGAAAGCCCACATTCAGCACTAAGGATCAAGGGACATTGGTAACCCTCCTGTCCTCTGGGCAAGAAGAATCTTATCCTGAAGCTGCTCAGAAGTGAGTTCTGTGGTTTACACCCTCTTGAATGGAGTTAGGGAGCTCACTGGATTCCTTCCAAACTTTACAAACAACACCTTTGCTTCTTATCACCTGAGGCTGCATCTCTGCTAAGGATTGAGCAGCGAGGAGAGAGCATTGTTTCTGAGTCAGAAGAACAAATTATATCTGAGCAGTGAAGTACTCCAAACCCAGTCAACCACAGCCCAGGCAAATATTACATAATTGGCCCTAATTAGTAAAATTACTATCAATATTAGGGAAAAAGGTAATGTCACACATGTAAATGTTTCATATATCTCTCTTTGAGCATTCCTGTCTCACAAAATTTTCCATGAAATTCAAAACTCTCACCCTGGGGCTTGCAGTAATTACACAGAGTCTGCAATCGACCTGTGTGTTTTTGTACTACAGAGATTGTAACAGACTGAGAGAAAAATTTGTATGTTTGTCTTTGCCATACTCTAATTTAGGCAAAATATTAATGGAGTAAGCACCTGAAAATGAATTTCACTCACGTTTATATTTTTAAAATCAAATACTGAGTTCAAATACAAGGCATTCATTTTTTTATCTATTTTAATGTACTTAACTTTCCATCATAGTTCAGTTAGGCTCAATTTTGATAACACAGTATATATGCACACAATCAGTGCACACATATATATGGTCTAAATACATATCTACAAATTGCCAGAAAATTGACAAACTTTATAAAAAGAAAACTCCATGTTTGAATCATCCCCAAACCATCTGAATACAAATTAACATACACATTTGGATTCAAATTTATGAAATAGCATGAGAAATAGCTTTCTTAACTCCACAGTAATAAAGAATCAAGAAACAGATATTTTCTCAATTTCTTCCCATTACATTTTATGTCCTCATTTAGATGTATCTGGGAAGATCTCTAAACTGACACCACTGTGAGAGGCCCCTGGGATTCACAAATATCATTTCCATGACACTCAGAAAACTGGAGGAAAAGAGGAAAATGTGAGCGGCGATAAATTGGAGCTAATCTCTTTCTGCCACAACCTAAAATGATACTTGGCCAGGTAATCTCCCCATCCTCCACGCTGTAATAAGGGCTTGTCTATCTCTCCCAGATGCCCAACCTGAGTAGTGGCATCTCCCCCAAATACTTGTACTAGAAATTTCCTAACAGGATTCCAAGGCTCTGAAAGAAAAACAAAAATGAAAAATAATTCTGTCATGCAATATGCGTCATAAGTTTGAAGAAAAAGCAAACCCTGGTGTTTCAGGTCTGCAATAAATAAAACAAAGAATGGATTCTTTGGAGTCATAAAACTCAGCCAACCATAAAATGCATAAAGAGCCCTGACAGGGCCCTCTAAGCCTTCTGGAGCCCTATTCAGCATGGCACTGCTTTGAAAACCCCAGATTAGCCCTGCCCTGTGGCGCCTCCACTCCGGTTCAAGCAAGGAAGTCCTTAGATCTAAACAGGAAGAGCAGAGTGGTCAAACGGTGTCCGGGCCTGCTCCATTTCCATCCTGTCTTTGAAAGCACGGTTTTGCACTGAGGGAAAGTGAAGCTGCATTGGAAACAGATCGCTGCCTCTGACTAACGGGGCATCTGAGTGACAGAGCCCACCTCACAGCTGCTGTGAGGACCAGAACCAGTCAGCAGGCGAAGCGCTTAGTGGACTGGCCCAGAGGAAGCGTCGGTGAGCACCATCATCCCTTACGCTGGTGGGAGAAATGGGACTCAATCCAGAGGGCTTGCCTGTTGGATATTCAACCAAACAAGCATCATGAAGAGGGCAAGGGAAAGCAGCAAATGTACCCAGTCCGCTTCTCCTGTGGCTCTTTTTCCAAAGATGCATCCTGCTACTTTTGCTCTCGCATTTTCTGCCAGACTTTGAGGCCTGGTGCCACGTCACTTTCATGCATTGGAGAAGGAAATGGCAACCCACTCCAGTGTTCTTGCCTGGAGAATCCCAGGGACGGGGGAGCCTGGTGGGTGCCGTCTATGGGGTCGCACAGAGTCGGACACGACTGACGCGACTTCACAGCAGCAGCAATGTCACCAAATTCTGCACCTCATCATCCCATCTCTCTGTCCTGTTTTACAATTACCTCTTGCCATGTCTGTTTTCCTCACCTGGTATGATCGCTTGAGTTTACGAATCAGGCTTTACTCAGACCCTGGAGAAACCTTCCTAGAACTCTGGGCACAACAAGTCCATAATAAACATTTCCTGCAGGGTGGGTGTGGTGTGGAGTGAGGAGCTAAATGAAAAAAAGGAAAGAAAAGAAAAAACCCAACTAAGGTATTAGGAGAAGCTTTACTTTTATCTTAGCTATGGTGACAAAAAAATACCTCTTTAACCTTGGGAAAGTCACTTAATTTCTTTGGACGTCAGTTTCTCCATCTGCAAAGATAATCTCTGATTTCATTTGTTGCTCTAAAATTCTCTAACTTGAAGAAAAACAGCTGCAAAAGGGATCCTTTGTTATCTGGTCCGCTGAGCTGTTAGAGCAGAAGAATGAGACCAGCTGAGCCTGGACCCATTCCTTAGTTCAAGTTTTAAAACTCAAATTGCTTATTGCTCTTTCAGCTGTTCTCACCCGTCCTGTTTAATGTATGGATTTATACAGACTGAGCGACTTCACTTTCACTTTTCTCTTTCATGCATTGGAGAAGGAAATGGCAACCCACTCCAGTAATCTTGCCTGGAGAATCCCAGGGATGGGGGAGCCTGGTAGGCTGCCGTCTATGGGGTCACACAGAGTCGGACACGACTGAAGTGACTTAGCAGCAGCAGCAGCAGATTGTAAAAATTCAAGGCAATGAGCCCACTGCTAGGATTCGGACACCACTGGGTCTGTGTTGTCATGACCCTACAGGGCTTGACCCCAAAGCTCTGTCCACAAAAAGGAGAAATTGTGCTCACAAACCAGTGGACATCACTTGGAAGAGAGGGAAGAACCAGCAGGTAGCACATGTAGAGAGAAAGGATGTAGGTCCACGTGGGCTCTGGCCTGGCTGTAGTCTCTCTCCATGAAGCACTGTCCCCCTGACAAGTCAGAGGCTTGACCAGATTTATGAGTTTTCTACACTCAGTCAGAATGGAGCCTGCTCTGACCTACAGAAGGCCACTCAACCATACTGAGTATTTGTCAACATTCCATGGCCAAAGATAAAGTGAGAGAAGATCCAAGACCGATTTAGAAATGTCCCTGTTTATTTCTGGAAACTGTGAGTATCTGTCTGGACACAGAGTGCATAGAGGCTGGACTTCCTTTCCTTGAACACAGATGCTCTTGCACGGGGTCATGAGGTGCCTCCTCCAGAGCCAGCGTCTTGTCACAGCAATCAGCAGCTCATGTTGCAAGAAGCCTTCCTGGAAGCACACTGCTCATCCCACGTGGGCACCCAGGGGTCCAGTGAAACACACAGAACAGGTGAAGGCAGCAGCGTGAAGGGTTAGCCCTGCACTCAGCACATCCCACATTCTGCCGAAACCCCGAGTGACCTGGGTCACGGGAGGGACCACAAACCTGGCTTGATTCTCCTCCCTGCCATCATTCACAGCCCAGTGACAACGGAGCCTTTTCTTCACAAGCTTATTTTTCACTTATACAAAGTGTTAATGAATGTTCCTCTCTCTGTTCCTGACAGCCTGTTTCACCAATTCTGCCACGGCAGTACTCAACTCACTTGCTTCTAAAATGAGAACTCTGGAGATACTCTGTGGTGGTATGGAAACAGTGATCAGGACTCAACACAGCAGAGGCTCCTCTCAGTGTACAGAACACATCTGATGTTTCAGTGTAACAAAAGCCTTGCACTTCCTCTTTTTTCAGAGGCAACAGATGGAATGAAAGTAGAAATTGGGGAAGTAACTAATATCCAGTAGTCAAAGCATTTGCTTAGTCCACCCAGTTTCTCCAAGGCCTAACAAGCCATCTGGAGTATAAGCTTTCTTTTCACCATTTGTTTAGTCATTTTTATCCCCATTGCCTTTGCCAGAAAGAAAGTGTCAGCAGGACCAAAGAGAGAAATCATTATCCTTGAATTCTGTTTCTGGGTAACAGCTTCTGAGAACTGGTGTGGCCTAATGAGCTGATAACCCCAGGACCGATTCCTCTTGGGATAGTGCTCTGCTGACTTGTGAAGAGAGTCTACCAAAGACAAGATGAGCAGGCGGCATAGTACAGGGCCTCCCAACAGAAGGAAGTGTGATACTGAAAACATCAGCAGCAGCTGATCAGGGCATTACATCTCCTCGTTTGTTTGTTTGAGCCTTTCTGCAAAGCAGGAAGGTAAAATGTTTGATCTGTGTGACTGTTCCTGACCCAGAGTCCTGGGTTGCCTTTTCAGCCCCTTCCCTTTGAGATCCTCTGCCTCCTGCTCTGAGGAGTGTCACACAACACCCTCAGCCTAATGAGTCACCCTCTAGGGCCTGGGTGAATGCACGCGATTCTAGAACCTCATGCAAAGGGGATTTATGCTGAAGTCACTGTGGGGCTCTGGGTCACCATGTGTGGAAAGAAATGTTTTAGCCTGACCAAGGGCTAAGTTACAGTTCTTCCAATGACTCCCCATGTGACCTGGAGAAGTCATGTCACTTCCACCAGGGCCTCAGTGTTCTCATTCGCAAAAAACAGGGACTTGGGCCAGATAATCTCTACATCCCTCTGCAAGTAGATATTTGATGATATCTAGGGAAGCCCAGGTAGCTCAGCAGTAAACAATCTGCCTGTCAGTGCAGGAGACACAGGTTCAATCCCTGGGTCTGGAAGATCCCCTGGAGAAGGAAATGGCAACCCATTCCAGTATTCTTGCCTGGAGAATCCCATGAATGGAGGAGCCTGGTGGGNGAAGCCCAGGTAGCTCAGCAGTAAACAATCTGCCTGTCAGTGCAGGAGACACAGGTTCAATCCCTGGGTCTGGAAGATCCCCTGGAGAAGGAAATGGCAACCCATTCCAGTATTCTTGCCTGGAGAATCCCATGAATGGAGGAGCCTGGTGGGCTAGAGTCCATGGAATCACAAAGAGTCAGGCACGACTTAGTGACTAAATAGCAATAAGAAATCCTTCTTGAGAACAGGGAACAAACATGCAACACAGATGATTCTTAATTTGCCTATAAAATTAAACAGATTAGAAGAGGAGTCCATGGTCAGAAAGATCAGAGTGGGTTCATTTCAGGCTGCCTTTCACAGAAAACTTAAGAACAAGAAGGGTCTATGTCTTATTTATCTTTGTAAACCCAAGAGCTAACCCAGTATCTTGCTATTGTCATATAATAAAGATCTACTGGATTAATCCATGAACGAATGAAAAAAACCAGGCAGACACTTAGGGTTAGATGGCAGCTGCACTGCCTTCTGTGCGTGTGTGTGGCACAGGCATGCTTGTGTATATCTGTGCATACATGTACACCATACACGCATCTGTAGCACTTATCACATATCACTTAGGACTCAGGACTAGCTGTCTTTCTTCTACCAGGTGGTAAGCTCTTTGCAGAAGGAGATCTCATCTTATTCACTGTTGTCTCCTGAACAGCTAACCAGAGCCTGATTGGTAGTCAATGCTCAGTAGAATTTATTGGGTGGATAGGGAGATGGAAGGATGAATGGTTGGGTTGATGAATTAACAAAGCAGTGATAAGCACTTTATGAAATAATCTGTGCAAATAGAAAGGGCAAGCATGCTTCTTCTCTTTCCAGCATGGTTTTTTTTTTTTTTTTTTCAGTGGGTGGAGGTAGTGGTAAGAGAGATATATAGGAGAAGAGAATTGAGTAAAGAAAGAGGAAGAGAGAGAGAGAGAGAGAGAGAGAGAGAGAGATTGATTGATTGATTAACATTATAACAAAGGCCAAGAATCAAGAGTGGTGCTTTATCAGTGGGTAGGAGGCTGTCTGTTCAGAGTTTAGTATGATCAAGGCATTGATAGTTTGGAGAAATGAGATATTACAGTTCTGGAATGAGAAAAAGAAAAGCAGCTGAGAAGGCAACAGTTATCAAGAAAATGAATTATGCAAGGAAATAAATTATGTTTTTTATTCTTCTGTTACTAATCCTTCAGGATTTTAGTTTTTGCGTTTTTAAAGAGACTTAAGTCTTCAGCACAGGTGAGGTGGAGTGGGATTAATAATAAGCTTAAGCAGTAACCATGCATTCAGATTTGGGAATTTGTCAGAAGTAACAGATTGAATTTCTGCCTGGAGATGCAAAAGCATTCTTATTTCCTATGGTATCATACAAGCCATTCTAGTTACACTCTAGTTTATCAAAGGATGGGGAGTGGGGACTGTGGGTGAGAATTTGATGTTGTGACAAATGAGAATGGCTACCTGGTGATGCAGGGGAAGGACAGGCTGGAGCAATCTAAAGGTTGGGGCCAGAGGAAAACACACACCAGCAACATGATCCATGGCCTCAGTCACTCCTTAGGAAAGGCTATTTCTGTTTCTCCAATTTCCCCCACGTCGCTCTTGAGAGCAGTGTTGATTACCAGATAACCAGAGCCTTTGGTCTTTCACAGAATCAACAGCTTGGCAGCCATGAAGTGACAGGCATCAATACGAATCGCACTAGCCTGTCTGTAACTGGACCCCAGGACAGGCCGTGCTACACCTGCCTGCCCAGGAAATGCACTCCAGGGCCTCCCCCACAGAAACCACTAGCAACACTTATTAGCTGTCTCCTTGCCTGATAATGGTCTGTGCCGAGTTCTGGCTCCCATTATTGTACTCATCTCAGCCTGTGTCTTGAAACCTGATGCCTTTGTACTTGGGAGGGGGGAGGGTGTGCAGTCTGCCACCTGACAATGATTTGACACGACACAGTGACAAGAAACAGGGGGAGAGGATGGAAATAAAGACCAAGGGATCCAAGCTGCTGTGCTGGCAGCTCCAGGCGGGAGTGCCCATCAGCTCATACATCTGTTAGCAGGAGCCCAGGCCCCACTGGTGGAAGGGTCAGCTGACTCCTGTTGGGGCTCAGTGGGGCCGAGAGATGTTAGTCTTCCTCTGGTGGTCAAGGCCCTCCTGGTGCAAAATGACCGTGGACTGTTCGCCTACACTTTGGAGATTATGTGGCTCAATTTCTGCCCCTCCTCACCTCTTCCTTCTATTTCCCTCATACCTCATTCATCTATTTGTTCCTTCTTCCTGGGCCTTTGGGACTCCACTCAGAGCTGTCACTGGGTTGGTGAACATGGATGCTAAGCGCCATAGCAACCATATGTGAGCGCTACAATCATTCAAGAGATCATCCAGGGTGTGGAGTAGAAGGGACAGTTGAGGTGAAAGGCTTTAATCTCTGGAAACACCTATATAGGCACAGACAGGGAAAGAGCTAAGATTCTAGAGTCTGTGAGTAATGTAATAAGCAGTGAGCATATTAAGTTAATAATAAGTTCCCTTCTAACCTGAAGGTTGTTTGGGGTAAGGCACGAGAGTCAGGAAACTTGGAGAGAGGGGATAGGGATTTGCACTCAGTTAGAATTATCCTCTCTCTCCCATGTTATGCTTTCTTTTTGTCATCAATGGCTCTAGAGAACTGTGGCTGTCTGTGGGAAGATGGAATGGGTAACGTAGGAACATGTGAGCCAGGACCCTGACCCCCTCCCACTGCCATTGAGAAAGCTCAGACTTTTACAAATACTGGAACTTAAAATAGTTCAGAAACAATCAGTCCAGACTGAAGCTTTACAGAAGGAAATCATATACTGGGAAAAGTTCCCAATATATTTAATATAGTTAGGATCTGTTATCTGTGGGAAGATGGAATGGGTAACGTAGGAACATGTGAGCCAGGACCCTGACCCCCTCCCACTGCCATTGAGAAAGCTCAGACTTTTACAAATACTGGAACTTAAAATAGTTCAGAAACAATCAGTCCAGACTGAAGCTTTACAGAAGGAAATCATATACTGGGAAAAGTTCCCAATATATTTAATATAGTTAGGATCTGTTAACTCTTCACCACAATTGTGGCCACCAACTACCACAAATGCAAGGTGGGCATCACCAGGATGATAACAGAGTAGACAATATTTACAGGACTCTGTTATATGCTCTTCTAAGACTGTTATAGTTATTACCTTCCTTGAGAAAGGCATTATTATTCTGCTTTTTAAAAATGAGAAGACTGAACCCCAGGAAGTTAAGAGACTTCCTCAAGTCCCAGAGTTGGTAAGTGGAAGAACTGGGATTTGAACTCACGCAGTCTGATCGTGAGGTCTGTGCTCTTGATAGAATTGCCATCCAGGAAAGAGGGCTGATGGGGGTGAGGAGAAAGCTGGACTGTGGAAGGGCTTGAGCAAACTGAAGTCAGCAAGGCTGTGTTTCAGGGGTATAAAGCTCCTCATTACAGGTCCTTTTTGCATATGTGCATCTTTCTGAATCATCCCACCTTAGCCAGTAAATTCACCTTCAAGATACCTGGTTATTATCTTGCTTATTTTCTTCTTACATTATTCAGAAAATATTTAGATTCTTTTTTCTCACTGAGATATAAATAATGGATAACAGGTTAATCTGTTCTCCCAGAGTGAGTTGTGTTTTTTACCAGCAACCAAATCCTTGAATTAAAGAGATGAAACTCCACTTGTAAAATTTCAGTGTCAGCATCTGAATAGGGATTTTGGACTTCTGAAATAACCAGTCTTACTGCTGCTGCTGCTGCTAAGTCACTTCAGTCGTATCCGACTCTGTGCGACCCCACAGATGGCAGCCCATCAGGCTCTGCCGTCCCTGGGATTCTCCAGGCAAGAACACTGGAGTGGGTTGCCATTTCCTTCTCCAGTGCATAAAAGTGAAAAGTGAAAGTGAAGTCACTCAGTTGTGTCCGACTCTTAGTGACCCCATGGACTGCAGCCCACCAGGCTCCTCCATCCATGGGATTTTCCAGGCAAGAGTACTGGAGTGGGGTGCCATTGCCTTCTCTGAACCAGTCTTACTAGTGCTCCTGAAATCTATTAGGTGATTTTGAATTCATCAGGGAAAGCCTGTCCAAATGNAATCATTCAAGAGATCATCCAGGGTGCGGAGTAGAAGGGACAGTTGAGGTGAAAGGCTTTAATCTCTGGAAACACCTATATAGGCACAGACAGGGAAAGAGCTAAGATTCTAGAGTCTGTGAGTAATGTAATAAGCAGTGAGCATATTAAGTTAATAATAAGTTCCCTTCTAACCTGAAGGTTGTTTGGGGTAAGGCACGAGAGTCAGGAAACTTGGAGAGAGGGGATAGGGATTTGCACTCAGTTAGAATTATCCTCTCTCTCCCATGTTATGCTTTCTTTTTGTCATCAATGGTTCTAGAGAACTGTGGCTGTCTGTGGGAAGATGGAATGGGTAACGTAGGAACATGTGAGCCAGGACCCTGACCCCCTCCCACTGCCATTGAGAAAGCTCAGACTTTTACAAATACTGGAACTTAAAATAGTTCAGAAACAATCAGTCCAGACTGAAGCTTTACAGAAGGAAATCATATACTGGGAAAAGTTCCCAATATATTTAATATAGTTAGGATCTGTTAACTCTTCACCACAATTGTGGCCACCAACTACCACAAATGCAAGGTGGGCATCACCAGGATGATAACAGAGTAGACAATATTTACAGGACTCTGTTATATGCTCTTCTAAGACTGTTATAGTTATTACCTTCCTTGAGAAAGGCATTATTATTCTGCTTTTTAAAAATGAGAAGACTGAACCCCAGGAAGTTAAGAGACTTCCTCAAGTCCCAGAGTTGGTAAGTGGAAGAACTGGGATTTGAACTCACGCAGTCTGATCGTGAGGTCTGTGCTCTTGATAGAATTGCCATCCAGGAAAGAGGGCTGATGGGGGTGAGGAGAAAGCTGGACTGTGGAAGGGCTTGAGCAAACTGAAGTCAGCAAGGCTGTGTTTCAGGGGTATAAAGCTCCTCATTACAGGTCCTTTTTGCATATGTGCATCTTTCTGAATCATCCCACCTTAGCCAGTAAATTCACCTTCAAGATACCTGGTTATTATCTTGCTTATTCTCTTCTTACATTATTCAGAAAATATTTAGATTCTTTTTTCTCACTGAGATATAAATAATGGATAACAGGTTAATCTGTTCTCCCAGAGTGAGTTGTGTTTTTTACCAGCAACCAAATCCTTGAATTAAAGAGATGAAACTCCACTTGTAAAATTTCAGTGTCAGCATCTGAATAGGGATTTTGGACTTCTGAAATAACCAGTCTTACTGCTGCTGCTGCTGCTAAGTCACTTCAGTCGTATCCGACTCTGTGCGACCCCACAGATGGCAGCCCATCAGGCTCCACCGTCCCTGGGATTCTCCAGGCAAGAACACTGGAGTGGGTTGCCATTTCCTTCTCCAGTGCATGAAAGTGAAAAGTGAAAGTGAAGTCACTCAGTTGTGTCCGACTCTTAGTGACCCCATGGACTGCAGCCCACCAGGCTCCTCCATCCATGGGATTTTCCAGGCAAAAGTACTGGAGTGGGGTGCCATTGCCTTCTCTGAACCAGTCTTACTAATGCTCCTGAAATCTATTAGGTGATTTTGAATTCATCAGGGAAAGCCTGTCCAAATGAGGAAATAAATATAATCTCTAGTACAGATACTAATATATTAATATCCCAGGTGGCACAATGGTACAGAATCTGCCTGCCAGTGCAGGAGATGCAGGTTCAGTCCCTGGGTTGGGAAGATCCTCTGGAGTAGGAAATGGCAACACACTCCAGTATTCTTGCCTGGAAAATCCCATGAAAGAGAAGCACTGCAGGCTACAGTCCATGGGGTCACAAAGAGTCAGACATGACTGAGCAACTGAGATTTAGCCCAGATACTATTCAATGGAAAGAATATCAGAAAGTTTTGGCCTTAGATTTTTAGGGAAGGAGAAGGGTGGTGGGATGAAGAGGCTGAAAGCACTTAATGACCCTATCTGAAACTCTATTCTCTACCTCTATTCCTGGGTGACCCACAGGCTAACTTTTCCTTTGAATATTCAAGCTCCTTCAAGTAATTTATTTATGTTTTGTCTTTTCTTTTATAGGGCAGAACAAAACCAAAGAAAAATAACATCCCCTTCTCCAAAAACATTCGCTGGGCCTCCCTAGGAGGAAATGGTAGGGCTCAATGAGATACACAAACCCGGTTCTCAATTCTATACAACTCTCTCCTGCTGGCCTGGAGAAATCACTCAGCACTCGTAATGAGAGGATGCAGTGGCTAATTTTACACCATAAATCATAAGGCTAATACTATGACTAAAAAGTGATACCATCAGCTTCTTTTCCTTCAAGGCTGCTAGATCTTAGTCAATTACTTATGAACGAAGATTTAAAGACTTCAGAAGCCCCTTTGCCAACAAAAGATGCTTCTGCTATTAGCTTTCCTTTCCCTTTGGAAAGACTCTCCAACACCCCTAGAAAGAGCTCTCAAGCATTCTCAGCATTTATAGGAAGAGTGTTTGCAATGGAGCAGCAATTAACAATGCCAGCTTAACAGAAATTCTTGATGCCTTACTAGTGATACTGCCAACACTCCTAGGGTAGCCTAATATAAGAGGAGATAGGAAAACACACAGAGATAGGGAAAAATACACCTCGTTTCCGGCATATTTCTCAAGCTGTTTAAATATGAAACAAAATCCTACCAGGCTACAAGTTTCCAGCTGTTATGATATCATAAGATAAATTTACAGCTAGAGAAACAGCATGTTTGCCTTTATAAAGTATGGAAATATAAATGTTCCAAGTGTTAAAACTGTCCAAACAAATTAATTCAAGTAAAAATAGTTGTCTCAGATTGGGTTCACTCCCATTTGATTTCTGTTTATAGAGCCTGTGAGCACACTCCTCTCGGGGAGAGGAGGGGAAGCGATTTTCCATCTCAGCAGGCGTCCTTCTGTTCGTGGAAATCCAAGAAGCCCTAAGGCAGGGCGGTCGGGTGGCCCCTGCCCACATCCCCATTGCTGATCTTGTCGTTAAAATCTTAAGTTAGCCCCTTTGCACGAGAAGAAAGATGCCCTGTGAGGGACTGAGACTGGAAACCTTATGATGAGCTCCCATTTGGGATGTTCATTGCGAGCTAAAATGAAAAAAGAGTTTCTTTCCTCAGTGACTTTGAAAAGAATAGAGTGGTGATTAACAGCAATATTTTTTTTAATGAAACGCAACCCGTCATCCCTGTCATCTCCTGGCCATCCTCGCTTGTACGCGCCTCTCTGACAAGAGGAATAATGATGGTCATACATCACTGCTCCGCATGTCCAATCATCTAAATCTTCCCTCGCTGCAGCCTCCAAGACTCAATTACTTTATTGACATGCAATCTTCATAAGGGGAGAAATATTGTGCATGTAAGGTCACTTGGTTATGAAGACATATTATCATATTATCTGCATGAGGGTTGCAGGGCTAAGACCTGACAGAGCTAATTATAATGGTACATGATAGAAAGCTCAGTACACATTATTCGCTTGGCTGCACTAAAGGTGAGGTAAGTCCATGACATCATGGTTTGGTGAAAAAAATAATGTGGTTTGGAGGCTGTAACTTCTTTTTACCTTCCCATATTTTTACATCCGTATTGCAGTGGACAATGAAAGAATTGGTTAGTAGATTCCTCAGACAGCAAGGAAGAGAGCTGGCATACCTATGCTGTGTGTATCTGCGTGTGTGTGCGCGCGTGTGTGTATGAGATCCACGTAGTTATTCCCTCTGCTAACACCAAGTTTCAGTCCATTTCCCAGCAAGCGAAATGAGAGTGACTCAAGGGAGAAAGGTAAACGGATACAAATGGGTCAATTTGGTAACAGAGTAAAACTTGCCCTCACCCTCAATTAACCCCTTCTCAGATCCTCCTAGTCGCCTTCTCTTGGTCTCTGTGACAGAGCCTTATCTTGCTAAGATTTACTGCTCCTGCACGTGTTTTCTTTGTTCAGATACACCAGGTTATTTAAGCGTTCACCATCAGATGCATGCTGGAAGTGTTGTATATTGCTGAGATCCACAGCTAGGCAGTCATTCTCTTCTATGTATCCTCAGCCCATACATATATGTTCCCCACTCATCCCATGTGTATCGCCTATTGAGGGGCCAGAAAGAGGAGCTTGAGTGGAAGTTCTGCAAAAAAAAAAGGAGCTCGGGGAGAGGAATTGAGGCCAAGCTCTTGGACTTTCCAGCCTTGCCACAGTTCACAGGGACCTGGAAGGAAAATCAGGGTGGACGGACCTACGATGAGTCATGAAATCAACATCAAGTCAGCCTCCATGGATCTGGGCTTAAGCCCTAACACATGTTCTTCTTTTAGAAGAGTTTACAAGCTTTTAAAAAGGAGCAACACAGCTGTTCAAAGCATCATTACAATCCAAGATAGGCTGGCTTCTAGAATCTCTCTCCCTCAACAGAGAATGAATTCAATAAGAAAGAGCTGTCTAAGCTCCAAAACCTGCCTTAGGTTTGTAATATGAGTGCTTTGGCTCAGACACAGAAGTACAGAGTAAAACAAGAAACTGAGGTGCCCCAATTCTCTCTTATTTAATGTTCTAGTAACTTCTCTATTTCTTATACTAACGGCTCACAAATAATGGTGACATCAATAACAAAGCCACCAAGAGACCCAGGCTTGTTTTCCTGAATTAGAAATTAAATTGTGCACAATGATGTTGACATTAAGTGAATTTGATAGTGATCCACATACAGGAGAAATAGCAACTCTTTAGACATCTAAATTTTTGATTGGTTATTTTGAACTAGGATGTTTAATGTATTATACCTCCACCTTCAGCACCACAAAAGTCTTTCTGAAATTGAGAGGTTCACAAAGTACCATTTCCAAAAGTTGAGGTATTAATTGAGATAAAATTGTATAATCAGTAGAAAGAGATTTGGGCTAAGGTTTAGGAGATTTAAAAGTCTACTCCTGACTCACCTACCTATCATACTGGACATGGCTCCCTAGCCAAGGTACAATCTCACTTTACATATTGAAGAAAAGCACTTAGTAGAGACAGCAAGGTATTGTTAAAGAACTATGATATTGCCGGTTAAACAAACTGAGTTGAAAATGTGACCACATCATTTATTGGCTTCATGATCTTGAGCAAATTTTTTGCCTTCTGAGTCTCAACTGCCATTCTTTAAAACAGACAATGATAGTGTCCACTTCAAAGGATTTGTATGAAAATTAAATGATAAAAAATTAAACGAAGACATTTTGTAAACAAAATACACTTGGCGAATGGCCTCAGTCTGTTCTGCTTTAAACTGCTACACAGGTCAATGATATCAGCAAACACAGATTGTGACAAGTAAGACCCCAACTAACATACGGAATAACTATTATTCATGCTGTCACCAGATCACATTCTCAAATATGACATGGATTTTCAGTGTCAAAAATCATTTTCATCAGAAAGTCCTTGGCCATCCAGAGTCATTAGTAATGAAACTGTGATGGTAGAAAATGATGTGACGAAGGAAGAAGTCACTGAAGACCAAAAGACAGTGTCATACAGAAGGTGGGCCACGGCTCAGGATCACGAAGGAGCCCGTTCGGTTATCGACTCTATATACCTATCCTCACACTCATTCAGAAGATGTGAGACCAACAGTCTGGAGAAGTAAATAATCCTTCCTTCTCTGGAATCAGAGCACAGTCTGTAACAGCTTCCCACCCGGCCTAAAAGTAAGAAGACTCCCTTCACCCTCTTTAGAAAGAACTTCATACTCCTTAATTTTTAAATATTTATTTCAAACCCTCTGTGGAATCTGAAAAGTCACGCAAATAATAATCACATGCATTATTTCCTGTAATCTTCACAACAATTTTATGAAACAAATATTATTGCCAGACCCATTTTGTTGGTGAAGAAATCAAGCCTGAGAGAAGTTAGATGAATTTCTCCAGGTCAAATAGCTAACCAATGGCTTAATTGTGCATTGTTTAAAATCTCCTTCATGGAGTACTGGGGATTTGCTTTATAGCATGAAATAGAAGAAATTTATCTCTTTTTGCCTCTTGCGCATAGTAGATAAAACAGGTTATCTTCTTTAGAAGTTAGATGAATTTCTCCAGGTCAAATAGCTAACCAATGGCTTAACTGTGCATTGTTTAAAATCTCCTTCATGGAGTACTGGGGATTTGCTTTATAGCATGAAATAGAAGAAATTTATCTCTTTTTGCCTCTTGCGCATAGTAGATAAAACAGGTTATCTTCTTTCTAAAAGGGCAATGAATTTGGCCAGCTGGTGGGCAGCGTTGAGTTGGATGATTAAATTCTTCAGCTTATGTGGAGGTTCAGGAGGGTAAGTCCTCTTTTGTATGAGGAAGCAACTTGCAGTGAATGCATGGAAAAGAGAAAGGGTTTCAGATGGAGAGGGGAGATCTGAAGGCAAAGTTGGCTGTGGTGTGGGTAGATGGCCCCATGTTATTACTGAGAGCCATGCAAACAACAACAATTTTGCCTCTTCTATTATTCCATCATAGATATTTCTGTCAAAAGTTGTTAGCCTTCAGATTGGCTCTATTAATAAAATGAAGGCATCTCTTAGGAAGACTTTCACCTTAAGAATTAGTACTTTGTTATGAGGATTTTCAAACAATTACCCAAGAGTGAGACATGAAATAGGGGCTTGAATAGAAAAAGGCTTAGCTTTAGAATTAGAAAGACTGAGGAGAGAAAGTGGAGGTGGAGGTGGATTTCTTTTTTTATGGTCCTTATTACTGAGCATCATTATTTAGCCTCAGATTCAGGATGGGTGAAGTAAGACTCAATTTGATGAGTATGGTAGATGAGATGCTTGTAGACCAACATTCCTCAGAAAAACAACTAGGAGTGGTGTGGAAGATAGGTACAGAACATTTTATTTGGAGCCTTCACAGACTACTAAGGCAGTTGGGACATGAGGGCATTAAATCCTCGAGGGAAAGGAAGTGCAGAAAATGCAAGTACAAAGACACATCCCTGATACCCAGGGTGACTTTTGCCCTGAGGCAATTTTCAATTCTTAAGTTGTAACTGAAAGAGGTAGAAGCTGAACCAAACATTTAACAGTCTTACAGATTTTGAAGGACAGAATTAAATATGAAGTTTGCCAGAAAGAAGGGGTGCAAATAGATACCAGCACTTTCAGTTGGGCCTCTGAAGAAGTATATCACAGGTAGAGGGGTAACTAGAAATAGATCTTGCCTCACCAAGTTTGTAACCTAACTTCTACATCATTAACTGGATTGAGGTGATTTTTCCCTACTCTAACTGTCTCCCAGAAACAAAATAAATTTCCTCTGGAGGAAAACAACACTATTCACAATCTCAAATGAGCTCCATAATTTTGCACTCAGGATAAGATAGTCTATGAAATATCATGTGTATACCAAGAGACAAAAACAAATGTCCCCAAATCCAGAAAAGAAAAAAAAAAATGTACAGAGCTACCTACCAAAGACTCAAATGTGGGAGTAATTAGCCAAGGACTTGAACATGTCAGCTATATATTTTAAAGCTATTAGAGGACAAAACATAAATTTAGCAAACAATTGAAAACTATAAAATAGAATCAAATGAAAATTCAATTGTGAAACACAACGGGTCACACTAAGGATTCAATTGATATATTTAACAGAAGAGTAGATACAACAGAAGAAATTCTTAAGAAAAGAGAGGATGGATCAGAAGGAACTTATATTAAATATAAGTTAAGAGGTCTTAGATGGTAAAGCGTTTATCTACAATGCGGGAGACCCGGGTTCGATCCCTGGGTCGGGAAGATCCCCTGGAGAAGGAAATGGCAATCCACTCCAGGACTATTGCTTGGGAAATCCCATGGACAGAGGAGCCTGGTAGGCTACAGTCCATGGGGTTGCAAAGAGTCAGACACGACTGAGCAGCTTCACTAGTGACTGACTCACTTCTAAGAGGTCACTGTTTTAAATGTCAAACTGGTTAATAATGGAATTAAAAGGAAAATTTCACAGTGACTTAAAAATATTCTGTGCTGCTTATAAGAAACTAAGAAATTAAATATAAAAACTCAGATGATTTAAAAGTAAAGGAATGGAGGCAAAATATAATAAAAATGTTAACCATAAGAGAAAATGCATACATATAAATATTAAGTTAGATTTAAAAGTAAGAAACACTACTAAAAATAAAAAGCTGTATAACAATAAAGGAGTCAGTTATTCACAAAGATGTAAAAGTTCTAAATTCATACATATCAAATAATCTAAGATACACATGAAACAAAAATTGACATAACTGAAGGAGACAACTGCAAAATCATAGCAGGAAGTCAGAAACCTCTCAGTAAGTGAAAGAACTATTCGGGAGTCATGTAAAATATTCGAATAGTATGATTGAGAAACCAATCATACACATTCCCATGAATAATGGAAGAACATTGCACATAAAAATTACAGACATTGCACAATACAAAAAGTTCACTCAAATCCAACAGGCACCAGGCTATAAAGAGTCAACAAATTTGAAAAGACTGAAATAATCTAGAGCATATTCTCTGGCCAAAGTGGAATTACCTAGAAATTATTTACAACAACTGAGCATGCCTAAGTGCTTAGAAATTAAGCAATGGACTTCAAATAATCCAGAGCAAAAAAACAAACAAACAAACAAACAAGCAAAACAGTGGAAACTAGA
This sequence comes from Oreotragus oreotragus, assembly GCA_006410675.1. NCBI lineage: Eukaryota > Metazoa > Chordata > Mammalia > Artiodactyla > Bovidae > Oreotragus > Oreotragus oreotragus. The sequence continues at coordinate 386,622 of SJYX01021956.1, forward strand.
ACAGATCTTGAAATGAATGACTATGCAGATATGACATAAAAAATTTGTAGGATACACCTAAAGCCATGCTTAGAGGAACATTTTTATCCTTAAACACAAATGTTAGAAAAGAAGAAAGCTAAAAATCACTGATCAAATTATATATCTCAAGGAAAAGAAGAATAGCAAGTAAAGCTCAATAAAGTGAATAAAATGGTAAAAAAAAAATTTTTTTTAATAATAAAATATACATGAAAATAATCAACAAAGCCAAAAGTTGGGTTTTTTAAGAGGGCTTGCTAAATGAGAAGTCCTGGTATGAGGGTAAGGATAATACTTTCCAAGAGAAAAATAGAGAAAACATCAAATTACAATATTAAAAATAAAGAGGAGCATCAATACAGTGCTCCCCAAATAGATAAGAGGATACTGTGAATAAGTTAATGCAAATAAATTTGACATTTTAATATTTTTTTAAAAGTTATCAAACCAGACACAATAAAAATCAGAATAGTTCTGTATCTTATAGAAATCAAGTCTATAATTCAAAACATTCTCACAAAGAGAATTCCGGGTTTAGATGGTTCCAGCCATGAATTTTCCATATAATTAATGAAAAAATAATGCCAATTTTATGTGAAGTCTTCAAAACTATAACAAAATTATTTGTTATAACAAAATGAGAATAGAAAAACAAATTTTCACAACTTCTTTTTTGAAGAGAGCAAAATTTGATATTAATATTTGACAGCAGAATTATAAGAAAAATATTTGGGACAATTCATCTCATAAATAAAGATTCAAATTTTATATACATAATATTATCAAGTAAATTCTGTATGTACATATATATATATATGTATATTACATTTGAAGTCCATTGCTTAATTTCTAATATATATATATATATGTATATTAATACAATGCAGTCAACTTGGGCAAATCCCACAATGCAAGTTACTGTAATGTTTAAAATCAATGTAATTCCTCAAGAGAATGAGAAGACAAGCACACTCTATGAGAAAATATCCAGAAAATACGTATCTGATAGAGGACTGTTAATGAAAATATACAAAGAACCCTTAAAACTCAGCAACAAGGAAAAAAAACCAACCCATTTTAAAACATGGGCAAAGACCTGAACAGACACCTCATTAAAAAAAAAAAAAACACAAATAGCAAATAACACATGAAAATATGTTAATCATCATGTCATTAGAGAACTGAAAATTAAACACTAATGATACACCACTGCATGCTAAGTTGCTTCAGCAGTGTCCGACTCTTTGCGATCCTATGGATCGTAGCCTGCCAGGCTCCCCTGTCCATGGGATTCTCCAGGCAAGAATACTGGAGTGGGTTGCCATTTCTTTCTCCAGGGGATCTTTCCAAACAAGGGATCGAACCAGCATCTCTTTTGTCTCTCCTGCATTGGCAGGCGGGCTCTTTACCTCCAGCGTCACTTGGGAAGCCCCAGTGAGAAACCATTAGATACCTAAGAGAAAAGGTTACATTTAATATGATTCCAACTATACGACATTCTGGAAAAGGTACAATCTGTAAAGACAGTAAAAAGATCAATGTTTGTCAAGGATTAGGGGACAAGAAGGAAGAATAGGTGAAGTAAAGAGAATTTTTCAGGCAGTGAAACTATTCTGTTTGATACTACAGTGGCAGATACAGGTCATTACAAGAGCGAGCAATAAAGTAAACTATGGACTTTGGGTAATAGTGATGTATCAGTGTAGGTTCATGGACTCTAACAAATGTTCCACTCTGGTAGGGGATGCTGATAGCTGGGGAGGCTGTACCTGTATGGGGGTATATGAGAACTCTCTGTGCTTTCTACTCAATTTTGCTATGAGCCTAAAACTGCTCTAAAAATGAAGTCTATTAAAAAGCAATATAACTTATTACATTAATAGAGTAAAGCAGAAAAGTAAACAATCTAAAATGCATCAAAAATTTTTGATATTTGACA
>SJYX01021956.1:416115-434011 GCA_006410675.1 Oreotragus oreotragus
TCACTTGACCTAACCCTTTTCTTCCTTCATATATCAGCACAAATGTCACCTTGCCCTGGAGGGTTCCCTAACTGTCCTCCTTAAGGGAAAAGGCTCCCCAGACTACACTCAGAGAGCCGCCAGACATCATCTCAGCTTATTCTCTTCACTGCACATAAGACTCTCTGCTGTCTTGTTTCCTGTCTGTTGTCGGTTGCTATTGCTAGAAATGGACCCCTGCCTGTCTGGTTTTTCAACAGACAAGGGTGAGCTACCTAATTTGCAGGGTTCACCACAAAACTGCAGGGCCCCTCATTCAAAAAGTGACAGATGTTGTCTTTCTCTGTGGCCTCAGTCTTTCAACCTGTGTTTTGACTTGTTATTTTATGTCATGTTTTGACCACAGAGAAAGTTCAGACCTTCATAGGCATCCAGAGCCCACCCTGGATAACATGGGGCACGGGGCACACACATCCAGTTCTGACCCTGACTGTGTCTGTGCCCAGGCCTCCATGGGGGTTGGAATTAAGGAGAATGGGTGGTTGAGAACCTGTTTTAGGGAGGCGAGGAGGCATGGAAGGATTCTGAGCCTCCTCTCCCGTCACATTGGACTGTACTTACAAAATACAGATCCAAAGACAAAACCATTAAAAAGCTCAAAATGGCAACCACAGAACATTAAGCCTCAAGCACAGTGCCAATGAGTCCAGCCTTGTCCCCGGGCTCTATGATACTGCCTGGCATGTGATAGAGAGTGAAAGAATATATGAAAGCATAGGTAAGTAAATCAACCAGTGATTCCACAGCCACTCCTATTTTACCTATCTTGCGGGCAAACTGGCTTTGGGGAACGAGTAATTCTTTTTTGAACGCATACCATCCACAAGTCATTATACCGGGACACCTGAAAGCATGAGGAGATAAGTGAGGAGTAGCCTCCTCCTTCACCAGATCTTCAATCCAGTAGTAGAGCTAAGACAATGCCTTCAAACAACTCCTTCACGAGGTAAAACATGAAAAGTGACCCAAGGTGCAAAACAAGGCAGCTCAGCGATCTATATAGCTGCAGGGATCACAACAGGTTTTATGGAAGAGGTGGCATTTAAGCGAGCCTTTAAAAAAAGTATGGGATTTAGTCATAAAGAAAACCCATAGTCACAATGTCAGCTGAGGGTAAAAGGCAGAAAGCCAGAATTATGTACAGAACAGAGCTCACGGTTCTCAAGAAGAGTGAGGAAGTAGCTTGAACATGGAGTTCAGGACCAAATACAGGGAATCCTGGAAGCAGGTAGTATTAATCTGGCCACCCTGGTATAATAGTTCTCTATTACTGTGTAACAAATTACTGCAAACTTTGCTGCTGCTGTTGTTCAGCTTCTCAGTCCTGTTTGACTCTTTGCAACCCCCCAGGCTGCAGGTTTCCCTTTCCTTCACAACCTCCTGGAGTGTGCTCAAACTTATGTCCATTGAGTCAGTGATGCCATCCAACCAGCTCATCATCTGTCACCTGCCTCTCCTCCTGCCCTCAAACGTTCCCAGCACCAGGGTCTTCTCCAATGAGTCAGCTCTTTGCACAAGGGGGCCAAAGTTCCGGAGCTCCAGCCTCAGCATCAGTCCTTCCAATGAATATGCAGCAGCTTCAAACAGCATCCATTGCCTCACAGTTCCTGTGCATCAGGTATATGGTTGCACCTTAGCTGGTCCTCCTTTCTTTCAGGCATTTCACAAGGCTGCCTTCAAGGTATGAGCCAGGGCTGGGGTCTCGCCTGAGGCTCAACTGGGGAAGCTCTCACAGTTGTTGGCAGGATTCAGTTCCCTGCAGATGCAAGACCAAACGTCCTCACTGTGGACCGAGACCAGCTGCACATCCTCGCCCTTTGGGTCTCTCTCACATGGCATTTTGCTTCATTAAGGCAGTCAGGGAGAGAGTCCTACAGGAAAGTAGAAGTCAGAGTCTAAGGCAGCCTAGACACAGGAGTGACAGCCCATCACCATCTCCATAACCTATTCATTACAAGCACATTACAGACCCTGTCCACATACAGGGGAGGGACCTTCACAAGAGGTGGGAGTACAGGAAACTGGCATCATCAGGGCCGTCTGAGACTTTGCCTACCATCCTAAGACAGAAAAGAATGGTTTGCTGTAGAGGCCAAAGATGAAAAAAAACATCAAAGAGGGTGTTACACAGGCCAGGAGGGAAAGAATTAGACCCAGAGAAGGAGGAGTAACTTTAGAGAGAATGGGTACTTTCAAGGGCATTCTTAGGGGTAGAATTCATATCACATAGGTTTTGTTGAGTTCTATGTGGGTGGTAAGGGAGAGGAAGAAAGTAAAAGAAGATCTCAAGGTTTTTAACTCAAATGACTGGAATTGGAGGAGTGGTTAGGAGACAGAGAAAATAGAGAGGCCAGTTGTGGTTGTCCTGGTGGAAAAACAGAGAACAGATTGAACTGAGCTTCTAGAACACTATCCTAGGTGAGCATATACATGGAAATGTTGAATTTTAAGAAAGCTACTGCAGATGTTTACTGCAGCCATGAAATTAAAAGATGCTTACTTCTTGGAAGGCAAGTTATGACCAACTTAGACAACATATTACAAAGCAGAGACATTACTTTGTCAACAAAGTTCCGTCTAGTCAAAGGTAAGGTTTTTCCTGTAGTTATGTATGGATGTGAGAGTTGGACTCTGACAACTCTAAATAAAGGACTCTCACAACAAAAATAAAGAAAGCTGAGTGCCAAAGAATTGATGCTTTTGAACTGTGGTGTTGGAGAAGACTCTTGAGAGTCCCTTGGACTGCAAGGAGATCCAAGCAGTCCATCCTAAAGGAGATCAGTCCTGGGTGTTCATTGGAAGGACTGATGTTGAGGCTGAAACACCAATACTTTGGCCACCTGATGTGAAGAGCTGATTCATTTGAAAAGACCCTGATGCTGGGAAAGATTGAAGGCAGGAGAAGAAGGGGATGATAGAGGATGAGATGGTTGGATGGCATCACCCACTCAACAGACATGAGTTTGGGTAAACTCTGGGAGTTGGTGATGGACAGGGAGGCCTGGTATGCTGTGGTTCATAGAGTCACAAACAGTGAGACATGACTGAGCAACTGAACTGAACTGAGGTTGGAAATTATATTTAAGAGTTACCTGCACAAAGGTGATAGCTGGTGGTATGAGACTGGATGAAAAGAATAGAGTTACAGAAACTACTTCATCAGCTTGGAATGAGGGATACCTGGCAACTCAGCTCCTCTTGTGTGAATTTCAGGCTTACTTTCAAGCTAGAATCTGGAAGGACCTTGAGAATCTCCAAGTCAAAACAAAAACTTGACTACGTCTATAAAGTTGGCCAAAAGACCACTGGTCTCATCAGGATTTTCCAGAGTCAGAGAAAGGTCTAGCTCCAGGGAAAAGGTCCCAATAAATACCCATATCTATACTGACTTATAAATAATAATGATAAGAAGAGTAATTTTGTATTTCTTCTTAGTATTTTCTAATCACCTACATTATGAGTTGAACCTTAGGACCACTTATCATTACTACTTCATTTTGCAGATGAGAAAACCAAGGCTTGCCCTAGGTTATACAGACGGCATTTGTAACTAGAATCTTTGCTACCTGAATTCTTACTCAAGGCTTACTTCTTTCCACTACTCAAAATCCATGACCTAGAACCTAGAACCTGAGGCTAAGATGGATTCTCCCAGTTTTTCATGTACAAAGTCAAGGATACATTTCACTTAATACAAACAAGAATATTTACTACTTCATTTTGCAGATGAGAAAACCAAGGCTTGCCCTAGGTTATACAGACGGCATTTGTAACTAGAATCTTTGCTACCTGAATTCTTACTCAAGGCTTACTTCTTTCCACTACGCAAAATCCATGACCTAGAACCTAGAACCTGAGGCTAAGATGGATTCTCCCAGTTTTTCATGTACAAAGTCAAGGATACATTTCACTTAATACAAACAAGAATATGCACAGATAACCCATAGCTCCTAGAAGTTGATTAAATTTGAAGACTCCAAATCACCAAGTAAAGAAATGCTCTTAGGATACTGAATTAGATGGGAATAAGAAAACCCTGCCTGGTAGAGAACCCTCCTCTTGTGGGAAACTCAATTTTAAGGTTAAAGAACCTCAGCTGGCTTCCTGGTTGCAGTTATCTAGTGAGGAAACTTTTAAGCCAGACCAAAACCCCAAGGCATTCGCATTGCCAATCCATATCATAATCAATGTTGATTGAATGTCTGAATGTAATTTGAATGAACAGCATTTCAAAGTACAAAGGTTCTGTTCCCAATAAGTTTAGTCTATATAATCAAATGCATTCTTTCTGGCCCAATCAGCAGAGACTTGGCAGTATAAAGGTCTTTGGTATGAGCAAAAAGAATCCAAGCTTAAATCTTACAATTGCCCCTTTGAGGGTCGTTGACTCTGCAAGTTTTACAGTGGTGTACTGAAATGAATACTGCCTCTATGCAAAACAACAGGAGGTCACATTATAATTAGAATGCAATCAGTGGAATTGGTTATGGCTTGGTTTTCTTCCTGAAATGACAATCTATGCCACATCTGCCATTACATTAATATTTTCCGCATTACTAGAAGAACAGAGGGAGGGGGTTGGGTGGAGGGGAATCCAATGTCTTTACACTGAGCAAGTGATAGAGTTGTCTTTAGCTAGAAGTCCGCATGAGCTAATCAGGACCCATGCAGTTCACCTTTAAAATACCCAAACCATCTGGCAGGCTGTCCCATGATAAATCTCAATGATAAATGTCTCCGTTTTGATGTTACAAAGGAACCGCAGACCTGCTCAGTTTTGGACGGCTAAAAACATACTGGCAATGGTAGAATAGAACTCAGATGTCCCAAAATAGAGAAGTAAATCATTTTGACCTATGGGGCATAATATATTTAGAGAAAACCTGATTGTAATAAAAAGGTTGGACTCATCACAGTTTTTGTTATAGGAGTGGTGATATATTTTTTTGTAATACTCTCTGGTTTAGTGAAAACGCTAGCATGTACAATTTAAAAGCTCTCATTCTTATTTTCCACTCTCCCTTCTTTTTGTGAGTCTTCAGACATCTCTTTCTGCCATTTCTGAACTACAACAGTCTCCTCTCTCTGCTTCTCAGACATCCTGCAGGGCAACTTTGAGGCGAGCACGCCTTCAGAATGATTAATCCATTTGCTTTTCAGAGGTCTGTTTTGCTGGGCCCTTGGCCACTGCCAAGAAAGGACACACTGTGATCACCAACACCAGGAAGCAAAGGCACAGCCTCTCAACTCAAGGTTAGCCCGGACCTGAGGCCGAGAGGGAGTCATAAAATAAATTATGCTGTGTGGCTTGGGAAGGTAGACTTTTATGTCCGGCCAAACTTCAGAAACAATTTATGGAGTGGTCAGTTGGCCTTCCTTATTTCATCTTTTCCACCACAAAGTGAGGAAATTAAACAAACATGAATGTGGAGTGTCAAGGGCAAGGTACTATGATTCCCAGTGCTAGCAGCCCCCACCCCTCTTCCCTGGCTGGACACATGACTCCATAACCCTCACCGAGTCTGAAGCTCCGCCTGGAGGATCCCAGCCTAAGAGAGGACGTGGCCAATAAAAACAGGGCCTCACTCGCTCCAGGTCTCCTGGGAAGCTGTGTGGGACCCTGTGACCGCTGAGTGAAGCACTCTGGTCTGCTTGGTTGCAACAGCTTAACCAATTCCGTCTACTGCAGCCTGGGCCACTTGCTCATTAAACTAATGGGAAAGACAGATTTCGGATCTGCCTCCTGAGAGATGGTTTGATAAGAAGATTTTGCTCACACACCCAAAAGGGGAACCAGAAATGAACATGGGAGGTGATATGTCTCCAGTGAAAGAGGTTTCAGTCTCACCCTCTTGATGTCTAAACAAGTTGGCGGGAAAAGAGGAAGCCCATCTTTGTTTCCAGAGACACTTTCCCTGGCTAAAGCAGAGTTGTGTGGAGCCACAGTGGGCGCTCTAAATCTCACGGAGGCCTGAGGCAGAGGGAGTCTGCGATGATTCAGGTGCTCTGGGAAAGGAGTGCAAATAAATCTGAGGCAACTATTTTCAGTAAAATTTGAAAAATATATACTGACAGTCCAGGTGGAGGGGGAAAGACACAAGAACTTATTGGTTGTTGGCAACTCAATTGGAGACAAGTTAGCCCACACCTTCTTGTCTTCCCTGAGCCAAACAGTACACATCCAGTTATTTGACAGTCTTCTCATATGTCAGGTCTGGAGGTGCAGAGAGGAAACCCCCACTGGATCCATGGCAGCCCCAGTTCTTTAATCATGTCTTTGGCTCTTGCCTGAATCCCCTCCAGATTATTGACATCTTCCTGGTGCAGCAGTATTTAGGAAAAAAGCATGGTATTTCATCTGACATTCTTGAAGTTTCAGTGGGGAAGTAAAAAGGGGTGGGATGGAAGTCCTTACTCTACTGGGTAAAAAACAGCACCTGAACAGCCTCAGCTGAAAGAACTGCATCATCACTTTCCTCCCCAACCATACGGTATCTCCCTCTCTATCTGATTTATGACTCCCAATTACCAGAGATCCTTTGGCTAGGGTGCTTTCCCAATGTCTTCCTACTGCTGAATATTTGGGTGCCAGTATCTCCACAGGGAAAAGAAGATACAAAGAATAATGGTGTCCATACTTCTGATCCCCACCGCTGCCATGCCATGCAGGGCTTCTGGTTTTGTTTTAATCATCTGGAGCAGGAAACCCAAGCTGATTCTGTTTCCTTATCTGATCTTTAAAGCAAGACAAGTTGGGATTACATTCACCAGAAAAGCAGGCTGATTGAGTAAAAAAAAAAAAAAAACTCTAAAGCCATATATTTAGCAATGCTCTTGTATATTCACAACCATACTATTCTCCAGGGGTTCCCCTCCAAAAGGCTAATAGTTAATTAGGAAAAAGGATACAAACTGGGGGACCTGTTCATCAAGTCATAACGAGTGTGGAATGTCCTCTTTTTCTAGTCCTTCAAACATGACAGCTTCCAGAATCCTCTTCAATCAGAAATGCCCGTGAGTTTCAGAGGGAAAAACATAGCTCATGGTAGGATGTGAGTCCTAACTGACTAATCAATCCCAATCAACTGAGTTCTAATTTTTTTCTTTTCACAAAGAATTTTTTTTTTTATTATAGAGTCCACAAAATACAGCAAAACAAAAATAAAATGCTGTTGGTGCTTTTCTTGATTGATGCTCTTAACAGTTCTGTGGTTTATATTTTATTCCCATCAGTTCCATTAAACATCAGGTTTTCACACTGCTTTTTTCTTTAAGAAAATGATTTCTTGATTGCCTATAAATGCTGGAAAATATTCACTCATTCACGTGATAAGTAATTAATGCTTACCAGGCACTAAACTAGATTTAGACATACAAATATTTCCTAGTTTTAGCTCCAATACTTTGGCCTCCTGATGCAAAGAGCTGACTCACTGGAAAAGACCCTGATGCTGGGAAGGACTGAGGGCAAGAGTAGAATGGGGTGACAGGATGAGATGGTTGGACGGCATCATCAACCCAATGGACATGAGTCTGAGCAAACTCTGGGAGATGCTGAAGGACTCGGAAGACTGGAGTGCTGCAGTCCATGGGGTCACAAAGAGTCATACATGACTGACTGACTCAACAGCAACAACAAAGGATTTTATAATCAAGCTAGAATAATCTAATGCAAGCTTTAGACCAAGTGGCAAAAATATGGGAATATAAACCGCACATCAGAGAAAAGGAAAAAATGACACAGAAAGAAAAGAGCTCAGATGACTCTAATTCATACGGTATGGCAGCAGCACCCTTTGGGGGAGAATTTAAAATACACTCAACAGTGACTACTGTCAGTGCTAAAGGTAACAACATCTGTGGCTTCGAAGTAGAGCCAAAGCTGTCCTCCGATGAGCCAATTCTGGATCTCATTCCCATCCTGATCACTTCTGTTGAATGGACAGAGAGACAATGACTATATTTGCCTCCTAAAGAAACCACCGGAGTAATTCTGGCTGAGATAGTTGACCTGTGAATCCAAAGATGCATAGTACATAAAAAAGCAGCAATAACAAGGCAGTAATGAGAGCCAGCCAAGGATACAGTGGGATGGCATAATTGAGTAGGAGTGCCGAAGGTTTGGAGCTGATCATTTACTAGAAATATGGTTTAATTCATTCAGGTTGGTCTCACTTCACCCCAGAGGAGACTGCACTTGCTTGCTCCTGCTGTAGTTATTCCCCTGCAGTGTTTTATTTAACCTCAGTGATGTGGATCTATTTCCCTTTTGAGGATCAGGGGGTAGCGTTAAGTGGAGAGTTTAGAAGTAGTATGATTAGAACTCAAAAATCTACTTCTCTCCTTAGGGTTGCTCTCATTCTGGGAATGAAGCCCAAAAGAAGACATAAAAGAGATGAATCACATCTTTTTCATTGTTTGATTTGAATTTTATTTCATATGCTGTGTGTGTGTGTTTGTGTGCGTGTGTAATGCCTAACACCTCTCAGGAAATGACAATGGGAGAACATCCCAGGAGAGATTAGGCCTTCACACACTTCAGTGATGAATACATGCCTGGGCACACTCTTACCCAACCAATTGCTAAAATATAACAAGAGAGCGGATTGAGGTTGACAATGGCATCCTCCCTCCCTAAAATTAATAATAATAACCGTAGTGGAGGAGATAGAGTGGTATGGTGGCGGTGGTGGTGATTTTCCTTTTAGTTTGTTATGAAGAGTTGCACATGTCTCCCCCAGGCTTGCTCAAAAAGGGCATTCTCTTTCCTAGAATCGGGGAAGGCAATGGCACCCCACCCCAGTACTCTTGCCTGGAAAATCCAATGGACGGAGTAGCCTGGTGGGCTGCAGTCCATGGGGTCGCTAACAGTCAGATAGACTGAGCGACTTCACTTTCACTTTTCTCTTTCATTTATTGGAGAAGGAAATGGCATAGCCTTTCGCTGTTGTCCATGATTAATCTGAGTGAGCTGACTCTGAGAACACAGGGCCCTAACTGCATGTAGTACAACTCCAACGTGAATAAATAAAAGTGAGATTCTCAGTCCTTAGAATACTCATTCTCTTCCATCATGATGCCTGTGAAGAATCTTCATAAAGTCAATTTTTATCTTTGTGGAATGCTTTTCTAATGGCTGACAAAAATAGGACTGTTTTTGAAAAACAGAGGAATCTTGGCCCTGCAGAAAGAGGACAGTGAGCCAAGACATTTGGGCTCTTAGGTTCTACTTGGCCTGCCTTCCTTCAGGTCTCCTAAGCAGATTCTCCGAGAATGGACCAGATGGAATCTCCCAATAACCTGTGGCTTCCTCTCCTCAAGTGTCACATCTACAATTGGCACCTTTTTAAGCTTCAGCTTCTGATAATGCCTTTTTAAAACTAAAATATCACATCCTTGCTATTGCATCACACCCAGTAACACCCTATTTATTCTGCTGTGTTGGGCTATAAATGGCAATTATACGAAGTATGGCTGGCGTGCTCCTCTGTCTCACAAAATTCAAGAACCATCATCTAGAAACAGTCTGCTACCTTGACCTGAAGAGTCTTAAAATTTCTCAGCCATAAAATGGGGTAGTTAATACTACCTTTCCTGTCCACTAGGGATGTAGATGGACTGTCAAAACAATATTGGAGGCAAAGCTATGCAAACTAGTATATTAATACAAGTCATCACCAGAATGGGCCATGAAATATACTAAATAATCAGCTGAGATTTCCCCTAATTTATCATCAATATTACTAGAGTTCCCTGTCAATACTCTCAGTTCTATCAACAATGAGACATAATTCTGACATAACACTAACTTTGAGTTTTCCTGTTGGCTCAGTGGTAAAGAATCCTCATGCCAGGGCAGGAGATGTGAGTTTAGTCCCTAGGTCAGGAAGATCCCCTGGAGGAGGAAATGGCAATCCATCCCAGTATTCTTGCTTGGGAAATCCCATGAACAGAGGAGTCCAGAGGGCTACAGTCCCTGGGTTCTCAACAGAGTCAGACTTGACTTAGCAACTAAACAACAAGGAAAACAAGACTAACTTTAATAGCCAAGGCAATGGGGACTTAAAAAAAAAAAAAAATACCATTTGTGCCAAAGCACCAAGATGGAATTTGCACAGATCTCAAAACAGACCAAGAGCATTTATTCTGAAGAAAGGATTTTATTACCTGACCACCAATCTATTCACATGAAAAGCTTCTTATGACCATAAAGGATTAGACTCTAAGAAAGACAGGAGAGTCATGAGACTCAGGAGCTAGGCTGATCCAAAGACTTTTATTATTTGGATTAAAGAAAGAAGACTGGACTGCATAAATAGCTTTCTGGTTGTTTTATTCCATGCTGAATAAGGTCACCAAGGGAGAATAATTTTCACTACCAAAAATTAGCCTAAACCTTAGTTTAATTTGCATGGCTTTCCACCCTAAGTGTGGATCCTGTCAAGCATAAACTATAGTTACCAGACATAATGGATCTTGGCAGGTCAGAAAATTGCAGTTCGGTCTCTATTACACATAAGCCACCAATGGAGAAAATGCTACCAGGATTGCCAATAAAATACATAGTAGGATATCCTTACTTATCCTGCAGGCAGAAACACTGACATTGCTTCTGGTTGAAATTTAAAGCCTCGTCAGCTTCCAGTAAAATTGTAGGCTGTTCATCAAGGAGAGAGTGGCATATGATCAGACTCTTTGTCTACAGCTAACTGTTCTCAAAGAGCAAGAAAACAATCACCTTCTCTAGAATAAGCTTAAGTTGCTGTAGTGAAAGAAGAATGCTCTTTCTCAGACCCCTGGCTTCCTGAAATTCTGGGAATGGTACAACATTCTGCCAATATTCATTTCTAATACAGATGACCTCTACAGGATATTGGTTAAGAGTTTTACTCTTCTTTATAGTTGCCAAGTTGTGGGTAATTTTATCAAACAATGGAGTTATTGCAGAGGAAAAATGTTTCCTTTGGATGGTAACTTCTTGGATTCTAGAATCTTCATATGTCAAAAATTCCTAAATGTCTTTCCCTAGAGCCAAGAAAACTATCTATCTCCACAGGAATATACAAACAGACTCTAAAATGGAACTCATCACCTCTGATGAATCTCTTTCACATCTCCTGAAAATCTTTTCTGCTTTGGTATGTCAGTGAATGGTACTACCATCCGGGGGGGTGGGGCACAAAAAGACAACAGTCAGTGCAAAGGGAGCATTACCAATCAGAATGGACACTCACCACTGAGTTGGAGCAGGATCTAGAGACCCAGCCCTACTCAGATGGGCTCTATTAGGAGGATCGAGGGGCATATTGGCAATTTGGGAATTTCAGGATAAAGGCCTGAGTGGGAGGACCAACAAAGGGGTACTCCAGGAGATCTTAGGGAGCTGCCATGAAAGTATTTTAATATTTTAACAACCAGGCTTTGGTGCCATCATTCACTCAATTTGGAGCATCCTTGACTTTTTGTTCTGTTTCATCAGCAATTCAGTTTATCACTGATGCTGCTGCTAAGTCGCTTCAGTCATGTCCGACTTTGTGCGACCCCATAGACGGCAGCCCACTAGGCTCCTCTGCCCCTGGGATTCTCCAGGCAAGAATACTGGAGTGGGCTGCCATTTCCTTCTCCAATGCATGAAAGTGAAAAGTGAAAGTGAAGTCACTCAGTCGTGCCCGACTCTTAGCGACCCCATGGACTGCAGCCTACCAAGCTCCTCTGTCTATGGGATTTTCCAGGCAAGAGTACTGGAGTGGGGTGGCATTATCATTTCAGTTCAACCTCCTGGGTTTTCACCACCAGCATCACCCCCATACCAATACACTGGTTGCATTACTGAAGCCTTATCATCTATTGGCTGGATTACTGCAAAACTTCCTATTTGGTATCCCTACTTCCACCTTTATTCCCCACCTATCGTTCTACTCACTCTCAGAGGGATTATTCTAAAAAGTCAATTCATAGACATTACTCCAAAGAAGATATGTAAACAGCCAAAAAGTAGATGAGAAAATGCTCAATATCACTGCTAAATAGGGAATGCAAATCAAAACTACAACGAGATACCATTTCATAACCATTAGGATAGCTATTATTAAATAATCATAATAAAGTAAGTAACAAGCATTCATGAGAACAGAAAAACTGGAACTCTCATGAACTGTTGGTGGAATTGTAAAATGGTGCAACTGCTATGGAAAACAGTATGGCATTACTCAAATAATTAAAAATAAAATCACCATCTGACCCAGTAAGTCCAAGTCTGAGTAGACATTAAAAGAAATGAAAATAGAGTCTCAAAGAGATATTTGCACTCTCATTTTCATAGCAGTTTGAGTCACAGCAACTAAAAGGTGGAAACAACCCAAATGTTCATCAATGGCTAAATAGAGTAAGAAAATGAAGTATATAAATGCAACAGGATATTACTCAGCCTTAAAAAGGAAAGTGTTCTGAAACATGCTACAACACAGACAAACTTTGAAGATATTATACTAAGTGAAATAAATCAGTCACAAAAGACATATTAAAGGATTCCTCTCACATGAGATACCTAGAGTAGTTAGGGGGCTTCCTAGGTGGCTAAGTGGTAAAGAGTTAGACTGCAAAGCAGGAGACACGGGTTTGACCCCTAGGTCAAGAAGATCCCCTATAGAAGGATATGGCAACCCACTCCAGTATTCTTGCCTGGGAAACCCCATGGACAGCAGAGCCTGGTAGCTCCTATGAGGTTGCGAAGAATCAGACACAATTTAGCAACTAAACAGCAGCATCAGAATAGTTAGATTCATAAAAACAGAAAGTGGCATGGTAGTTGCTGGGGCTGGGGGAGGGTAGAATGAGGAGTTACTGTGTAACAGTTCAGAATTTGAATTTTGCCAGGTGTTAAAGTTTTAGAGATGGACACCCATGGTTGTTTAACATACGAATGTACTTCATGCCACTGAACCGTACACTTATAAGTGATCAAAATGATAAATTTTATGTTATATTTTACCACAAAAAAAAAAGTAAAATAAATATATGGCTAATTACTCGGGGAGGGGGAAGAATCAGTTCAATGACATCACTGACCTGGCAATCCCTCAGTTTTGGTGACCAAACTCTTTAATACAAATTAGCTTTCCAGGCCCTTGTATTTTACTCCTATCCATCTATCCATATTTGTCACTTGAAACTTGCCATCTCAGCTCTAAATTCCAGCCCTGGCCAGCTCCTTGAAGTTGTCTGTACATGCTGTGCTCTCTTGCCCAGGGACTCTGTACATGCTATGTCCTCTTCCTGGGGTATTCTCCTACCATTCTAGACATCCACCCCACAATCCAGCTAAATACATTTTATTCATCTTTCAAGTCACAAACCTTATTCTGTTAATTTCAAATTCACTTTAGATCTCACTCTCTACAGAAAGTCTTTCCTGACAAGCTCCTCCCTTCCTAGCCAAAGTAAAGGACAGGTAGATCTTCTGCATATTCTCATAGCAACGTGATTGCCTTAGCTGATTAAGAGCATGAATCTCCACGTTGTACACCTGAAACTAATATAATTTTGTGAGTCAACTATACTTCAATTAAAAAACACAACACCATTTATATTAACACCTTCAAAATAAAATACTTAGGTATAAATTCTACAAAATATGTACCAGATCTAAACAAGGAAAACTACAAAACACTGATGAATGAAATCAGAGAAGAACTAAATAAATGGAGAGATCGTCTATGTTCATAGATAATTGTTAAGATGTCAATTCTTCCCAACTTGGTCTGGAGATTCCATAGTTACACAAGCTATCTTATGGATAGCAACAAAATGATGCTAAAGTTGACACGGAGAGTCAAAAGACCCAGAACAGCCAACACGCGATTGAAAAACCACAAAGCTGGAGGACTGACACTATTCAACTTTAAGATTTACTATAAAATTATAGTAATTAAGACAGAGCGGTACATGAAAGACAGTGTGAAAGGACAAACAATTAGAACAATGGAACAGAATAAAGAGCTAAGAAATACATACTCATACATACAGTTAACTGACCTTTGACAAAGGAGCAAGGCAATACAATGAAGCAAAGCTAGTCTCTTCAGCAGGCGGTACTGGGACAAATGGATATCCACATGAAAAGAAGAAAAATCTAGACACAGACCTCACGTCTTTCACAAAAATTAACTCAAGGTGGATCATAGACCTAAAGGTAAAAATAAAACCCCTAGAAGATAACATAACAGAAAACCTAGATGACCTTAGGTATGGTGATGCCTTTTTTGATACAAGACCAAATACATGACCTATGAAAGAAATTAATAACAAGCTGTACTACATTACAATTAAAAACTACTGCTCTATGAAGGATAATGTCAAATAGAATTAGAAAACAAACAATAGACTGGATGAAAACATCTGCAAAAAAAACACATCTAATAAAGGACTGCTGCTGCTGCTGCTGCTAAGTCGCTTCAGTCATGTCTGACTCTGTGCGACCCCATAGATGGCAGCCCACCAGGCTCCGCTGTCCCTGGGATTCTCCAGGCAAGAACACTGGAGTGGGTTGCCATTTCCTTCTCCAACACATGAAAGTGAAAAGTAAAAGTGAAGTCACTGAGTCGTGTCCAACTCTCAGCGACCCCATGGACTGCAGCCTACCAGGCTCCTCCATCCATGGGATTTTCCAGGCAAAAGTACTGGAGTGGGGTGCCATTGCCTTTTCCTATTCTCCCAAATACACAAAAAGTCATAAAACTCAAGAATAAGAAAGCAAACAACTTAATCAAAAATGGGTCCAAAATTATTAACAGACAGTTCATTAAAACAGACATACAGGTGGCAAACAAGCATTTAAGAAAGTGCTCCATACCACATGTCATCAGAGAAATGCAAATTAAAACAATACTAAACTAGAGATACCATATACCCCTATTAAAATGACCAAAATGTGACAATGCTGATAACATCAAGCGGTAATGAGTATGTACAGTAAGAAAACATGTATAGTAGTATGTATAGTAACTCACTGCTGGTGGAAATGCAAAATGGTATAATCACTCTGGAAGACAATTTGGAACTTCTTACAAAATTAAATATAGTCTTAGCATATGATCCAACAATCAGACTCCTCATTACTTACTCAAAAAGGTTGAAAACTTATGTCTACATAAAAACCTACACACAGATGTTTACAGCAACTTTACTCATAACTGCCAAAACTTATAAACAACCAAGATGTCAGTCAGTGAGTGAATGGATAAAGAAACTGTAGAGCATCCAGTTACATCTATCTAATAATAGACTATTATTCAGTGCCAAAGAGAAATAAGCTATCAAGTCACAAAACACTTGGAAGAACCTTAAATATATATGACTAAGTGAAAGAAGTCAATCTGAGAAGGCTGTATACTGCATGATTTTATATGACATTCTAGAAAATGCAAAACTATGGAGACATTAAAAAATCAGTGATAGCCAGGAGGAGTAAGGGAGGGAACAAGGGAGAATGTTTATGGCAGTGAAAACACTCCATATGATATACCACCGGTAGATATAATACATGTTATTATACATTTCTCCAAACCTAAAGAATATACAGAGATGAAAGTGAATTGAATAGTGAACTATGCACCCTGAGTGATAACAGCATGTCAATGTAGGTTCATCAACTATAACAAATGTACCAGTGTGGTAGAGGATGTCGATATTGGAGGAAGAAGCTATGCGTGTGTAGTGGCAGAGGAATAAGGGAAATCTTTGAATTCTCCTCTCAATTTTGTTATGAACCTAAAACTACTGTGGAAAAAATAAAGTCTTTAAAATAATTACTTTTAGCCATTTAGCTAAATATTTAGTTGTATCTTTCATTGTCTTTAGCATAGATTACTAAAATTAGAATTGTTGAACCAAGGGATAGCTACCATATTTTCATATTTATAATAAAAACTACAAAATTGATTTCTAGAAATACTGAAATGTTTTTTGGAAGGAAGTTACAAGAAAGATAGTATGATCATACTCAATATTCAACAAGTAATATAATTTTAACTACAAATATTTTTATTTACAAATATTTCATTGCTAGTAAGTTTGACTTTTAAATGTTCAACTGTACATCTAATATTGCCTAGTCCATTTAACCCATTTTCATCTGTGGAATTTTTTGCTATAACTGGTAAAAGTTCTTTGTAAACTAAGGGGATTAAACATTTAATTATATTTTAATATATTATATCCTAATTACTGTTTTTTTACTTTCATTTATGTTATAGATACAGAAAACAAACATTTTTCATGCAAATTATATGAATAATTTCCTTTATGAAAGTTTGATACTACTTTAACATTTCTGACAAATTAGAACACTGACCCTATATACAGTCTATCCCAAATCTCAAATAGAGTGTCAGATGGTATTAAATCATCCTGTCTTATTATTAGTGTTAAGGCATGTTCCTCCGCCAAGATCAAGACTGCCAAATGAAACTGAATAGAAACTGTCTTCTGAGAAGCTATTCCTAGGCCAACCAATACAAAGGCGTAAACTTATAGGTCCCTGTCCCCGTGTTTTATTTAATCTAACAGTCTTCCCAATATAGAAGATGGACACCTCTAATTACTGAATATTCCCTTAAAAATGATGAACAGCATTAGCAGCTCTAGTGTGGGGTCATGGAGCCTAAACATTTTCTTTAATAGAATTCCTAGCTTTGGCCTGATGATTACTCATTCATTTGTGCTTTTTCAATAAGTGTATACTGAGCATTCACTTTGTAACCCAAATGGGGCTGAGAACATAATACCATATAGTCTTAGCCCTTAAGAAGATCCTAACCTCGTTCAATTTAGAGGAGGTTAACATATAAACAAACACTTCTTTTAATAATAGGAAGAGATGAAAATTGATTAAAAAAACAACCAAAATAATTTTCATGCTACGGACCAAAATGGAAGCATTTTCCCATTTGAGAGCTCTTATTAAATGGCCAGAATCCCTCTAGATTTTCTTTGCCTTCTTTGTTTGGAGTTCTCTTATTGCACGCTTGCCAAAGTAAACTTCCCCAGAGACAAGATGGGCCAGCTCAAGTGCATGCAGAGCAGCAAATGTTTACCATGAGGCACGGTTCAATCCCAATATTAGCTTAAAGTCAACTTAGGAAAATAAAAAGTACACCCATTAAATACTTTTTGAGAAAAGGCAAATGAATGGAGAAGGAAATGACTGCCATGGAGAGTCAAAGGAGAGAGCGTCTCAGTTCAGTTCAGTTCAGTCACTCAGTCGGGTCCGACTCTTTGCGACCCCATAGACTGCAACACACCAGGCTTCCCTGTCCATACCAACTCCCAGCGCCTACACAGACTCACGTCCATTGAGTTGGTGATGCCATCCAACCGTCTCACCCTCTGTCGTCCCCTTCTCCTCCCACCTTCAATCTTTCCCAGCATCAGGGTCTTTTCAAATGAGTTGGTTCTTCACATCAGGTAGCCAAAATACAGGAATTTCAGCCTCAGCATCAGTCTTTCCAATAAGTATTCAGGACTGATGCCAAAGCCTTTGACTGTGTGGATCACAGTAAACTGTGGAAAATTCTGAAAGAGATGGGAATACCAGACCACCTGACCTGCCTCTTGAGAAACCTGTATGCAGGTCAGGAAGCAACAGTTAGAACTGGACATGGAACAACAGACTGGTTCCAAATAGGAAAAGGAGTACGTCAAGGCTGTATATTGTCACCCTGCTTATTTAACTTATATGCAGAGTACAACATGAGAAATGCTGGGCTAGAGGAAGCACAAGCTGGAATCAAGATTGCCGGGAGAAATATCAATAACCTCAGATATGCAGATACCACTCTTATGGCAGAAAGTGAAGAAG
>SJYX01021956.1:453753-480246 GCA_006410675.1 Oreotragus oreotragus
AAAAAGAAAAAAAAAAAAAACAACTTTGTTTTTAAGAAACAAAATTCTACATTTTTTTCATGGAAAAAGTTGTTTATGTCAACAAACTACTAAGGAAAAGAAAAGGGGAAAGGAAAGAAAAAAAAAGGAAAGAGAAAAGAAAGAAAGAAAAGTTAGGAAGGAAGAGAGGGGACAGATGGACAAAAAGCCTGAGCAAAAGCATTCAAATTAATTTATGTCATCAAACTGAGTTTCAACCTGCCTTTCCAGTTTTATTTACCGTTGCTACCCCCTACTCATTCTGTATTCCAGTTAATTGGTCTGCTGCTGCTGCTAAGTCACTTCAGCCGTGTCCGACTCTGTGTGACCCCACAGACGGCAGCCCACCAGGCTCCCCCATCCCTGGGATTCTCCAGGCAAGAATACTGGAGTGGGTTGCCATTTCCTTCTCCAATGCATGAAAGAGAAAAGTGAAAGTGAAGTCGCTCAGTCTAGTTGTGACAATACTAACAACAAGCAACTAAAAACAAATTGATTCTTATATTGATCTTATATCCTGCAACCTTGCTAAATTCACTTATTACTTCTGGTAGCTTTTTACAGATTCTATTACATCTGTGAATGAAGAGACCTTTGTTTCTTCCTTTCCAGTCTAGTCTTTTTTTTTTTCTTTCTAGTCTTCTTGCCTTGTTGCACCAGCTAAAACCTCCAATACAATGCTGTGTAGATATAGCAAGCATATAACTGTACTTAAAAAAAAAAAAAAAATGAGTATTTTTCAGACACTGAGTAAATTCCACACCAGTTAAAGGTAAGAATCAGTCTCCATCCTAAGGATATTATGACCTGGTGGAGAAGCTCTCTCTACTGCAAAACAAATAAAGCTGGAAAGATAAGGCCAGAACAGGTCCTTGAAGAATAAAAGTAACCGCAGCAGGAACAGAAGCCTCATTACTTACAGAAGGACTACAATGGCCCAGGCACTGCTGAAAGATCCAGGTATGTATTAATTCACTTGACTCTTCCATCTTATCCCCATTTTATAGGCAGGGAATAAGAGACACAGGAAAATAAGTAATTCATGTCTCCACAGCCAGTGTTCTCAAGAGTTGGACTAAGTTGCCTTCAGTTACCATGTCTTCGTTAATAGGTATTCAGTGTCCACTCTCTGCTAATTACTATGTCACTTTCAATTAATTTAACTATCACAATTATCTTGTCTTATGAAGGAACTGAGCTTCAGAGAGTTTAAGTGACCTGTCCAAGGTCACCCAACTAGCACAAGACTCAAACCAAAGTGTCCTGACCCCAGATTCAATACTTTTTCCTACCACTCCCTGATTCCTCTTCAAATAGTTAATATTCATACAGCTTCCCTGGTGGCTCAGAGGTTAAAGTGTCTGCCTCCAATGCGGGAGACCTGGGTTCGATCCCTGGGTTGGGAAGACCCCCTGGAGAAGGAAATGGCAACTCACTCCAGTATTCTTGCCTGGAGAATCCCATGGATGGAGGAGCCTGGTAGGCTACAGTCCTGGGGGTCGCAAAGAGTCGGACACGACTGAGCGACTTCACCTTCATACAGCACTTTGCAGCTTACAAAAATTGTGATCACACTTATGCTTTCACTGCCACTTAAAGGAGTTGAGACTTTATTCACTAAGCAAAGGAGAACCTTTCTGTTTTTGAGGGGAGGGAAAATGTGAAAGATAGAAGAGGGATTTGGGGAAGATGAGCACAGCACTCTGCTAGATGGGTTTGCCGGGGCGCATATGCAAGCACATGGTTAGGAGGCTCCCACATCTCAGGACCCTCTACATTCACCCCTGAACCTGTGAGTCCCTCCCTCCAAACTCATTTGCCAGTTGGAAGAAACCCTGCTTTAAATAATGTGCCTGGAGGGAACTCCCAGAAGAGCAGAGATAATAAAAGTGTTTCTTATGTCACTTCTCCCTGCATTTAACTTTGGAAGAGTATTTTTGTTAACTGGGAAGAGCACACCAAGGAACCATTATCACTGATACAAGAAGAAAACAGATGGTAGATTTCCTCAGCCACGTCCTGTCAGTGTCAACAATTTAACTAAACATATAATAGTCATAAGCTCATCAGTGTTAAATTTTCTAGGTTTCTGGCACATATCTCTTCATCTCCCTCATTAAGTTTATAGAGTGTTCTCTGGTACATTTGCTCAGTATGAAGATTTCAGTTTCAACTGGCACATATTGGAGTCAAACGGGAATGATTTTTTCTGCCTTAAGTAGTTAGCAGAATACGAGAGCATATGAAATGGACCAATGCCCACAGCCAGGTATTTGGCCAGTAATTGCAGACCCCATCCATCACAATCCCACCCTGCTCACTAGGGATGGGTCCAACACAGAGAGACTAACCAAAAATCAAAATATGAATAGTTACTCTGATTTTAATATCTCCCTTGATTCACACCTTGCATCACTATTCTCTACTTAGGGACTCCTCTCATTCACAACTGGAGTCCCAAGGTCCTCATTATTATGCCCACTTTAGGATGGTTGCACCAAACAAAATCTGTAAACCCAAATCTATCCTGATCCTCTTGCACATAACCTAAAATGGACATCTAGTATTCTGTGCTCAGCTATGTCAGATGAAAATGATTGTCAAAAAAAAATTTTTTTTCAGGCAACTACTTAAGTGACAGCAATATGTGAACCATGAAGTTCCAGATGTTCAAGCTGGTTTTAGAAAAGGCAGAGGAACCAGAGATCAAATTGCCAACATCCGCTGGATCATGGAAAAAGCAAGAGAGTTCCAGGAAAACATCTCTTTCTGCTTTATTGACTATGCCAAAGCCTTTGACTGTGTAGATCACAATAAACTGTGGAAAATTCTGAAAGAGATGGGAATACCAGACCACCTGACCTGCCTCTTGAGAAACCTATATGCAGGTCAGGAAGTAATAGCTAGAACTGGACATGGAACCACAGACTGGTTCCAAATAGGAAAAGGAGTACATCAAGGCTATATATTGTCACCCTGCTTATTTAACTTACATGCAGAGTACATCATGAGAAATGCTAGGCTGGATGAAGCACAAGCTGGAATCAAGATTGCTGGGAGAAATATCAATAACCTCAGATATGCAGATGACACCATCCTTATGGCAGAAAGTGAAGAGGAGCTAAAAAGCCTCTTGATGAAAGTGAGAGAGGAGAGTGAAGTCGGCTTAAAGCTCAACATTCAGAAAACTAAGATCATGACCTCTGGTCCCATCACTTTATGGGAACTAGATGGGGAAACAGTGGAAACAGTGTCAGACTTTATTTTGGTGGGCTCCAAAATCACTGCAGATGGTGACTGCAGCCATGAAATTAAAAGACACTTACTCCTTGGAAGCAAAGTTATTACCAACCTAGATAGCATATTTAAAGCAGAGATATTACTTTGCCAACAAAGGTCCATCTAGTCAAGGCTATGGTTTTTCCTGTGGTCATGTATGGCTGTGAAAGCTGGACTGTGAAGAAAGCTGAGTGCCGAAGAATTGATGCTTTTGAACTGTGGTGTTGGAGAAGACTCTTGAGAGTCTCTTGGACTGCAAGGAGATCCAACCAGTCCATTCGGAAGGAGATCAGCCCTGGGATTTCTTTGGAAGGAATGATGCTAAAGCTGAAACTCCAATACTTTGGCCACCTCATGCGAAGAGTTGACTCATTGGAAAAGACTCTGATGCTGGGAGGGATTGGGGGCAGGAGGAGAAGGGGACGACAGAGAATGAGATGGCTGGATGGCATCACTGACTCAACGGACATGAGTTTGGGTGAACTCCGGGAGTTGGTGATGGACCGGGAGGCCTGGCATGCTGCAATTCATGGGGTCCAAAGAGTTGGACACGACCAAGCGACTGAACTGAACATAAGTGACAGTAAGCTTGATATGACTTCTTTCCCATGGGCTCCTGTATTTTAAAAAGAAGAATCAGGTGTATTTTAAACTATAGTATAAGTTCAGCCATGGAGAGAAGCTTCTGAACAGCTTCAGGATAGGACTTATTCCAGCATCCATCAAATGTCCTTTGAGAAATAGCTAACCCTATCAATATACTCAGACCTCAGTTTCCTCTTGTCATTTAGGAATATAATTACTGCATCATTGTGGGGAATGATCAAGTTGGTTCATAACTATCATAAACCTCTCAGAAAGTAATACAGTACTATACACAAGTGAGAGGTTTCTAAAGACTTTTGCACTTTGTCCTTTGTATAACACACTTGACCTCACTCCATGGAGTCAAAAGAGACTGGAAACCACCTGGGTAATGAATCTATCTTTCAGCTAGACAGGAGTATAACTTGTACCTACACTACTTCCTGGGTTCAAATCCAGATTATCCTATCTCTCGTTTCTCAACTATCCACAAAAATAGAGTCCCTGTTTCTTGGGTGCCACCTTTAACACTGGCAGCAGATGCCTTCTGGAACCTGCTCACAAGGTTGCCATACCAACAATGATGAACCAAGGCAGTTTGTGGACCAACTCAAGGGCAACAAGATGCTCTTGGTCCTAAGATAAATAACTGAACCAAGGATGTGATCCATGAAGAAAGATCAAGCTTGCTACTGTCTTACTTTGAATTAGAGCTCCATTCCCAACTATAACAAACCTTTGTATTTTTATCCAAAATGGATCCTCACAGACCTACAGCTGCTGCTATCTTTTAAACAAGACATCAGTAGTTGTTGTTGTTTAGTTGCTCAGTTGTGTCCAATTCTTTGTGACCCCATGGACTGAAGCACGCCAGGCTTCCCTGTCCTTCACCATTTCCCAAAGTTTGCTCAAACTCATGTCCATTGAGTCAGTGATGCCATCCAAACATCCGATCCTCTGTTGGACATCAGTGCACAGTCTAAACCTTCCTTCACTACTTTTCATTCCCAGGTTCCTTAGTGCATTAGAAGTCTATCTGTTTATCTATGAAAGTAATAAGTTCTAGGTTTGGGGGGACCTGAAATTATGGGAAAATGATCTCAAAATTCCTGATCAAAGTGTCACAGGAGGATCTGAAGAATATCCTGGGACATTCTCTTTGTTTACAAGACAAGGAACTGAGGCCTGAGCTTAAAGTCACATGCTGGAGTTGCAAGGCAGGTATGAAATGAAGACTCGGGTCTAATGCGTATGTATCCACTCTACCATATGGCATCCTTCCCCTCTGCTGCCCATGCCATCAGCACTAATGGAACCACCCGTCCTGTCACTGTTCCCTAGGAGTTAATGAAGGTCTTACATCCCCACTAGCTTTTGAAACGTCTACTTTCCCTTCCACATGTCTTCTCATATTTCCTCCTCAGCTTCCTGATCAGTGCTAGGAACTAATGGACCTGTCCTCTACACTTCTTCAAAGACCAATGGAATGGATGAATACCTGACTGCACAAGTTCTTATCACCAGCACCGCTGTGGTCTGTTAGCTGAGATGCCAATGTTTTCTCTCGTAAAATACAACCACCATGATTCTAAGGGAATGAGGGTGTGGAGGACAACTTCTACAGCTAGCCAGCTCCATAGGTCATTTGCTGCATGTTCTGTGGCCCAAGGCTTCCCTGGTGGCTCAGACCATCAAGAATCTGCCTGCAATGCAGGAGACGCAGGTTCAATCCCTGGGTTTGGAAGATCCCCTGGAGAAGGAAATGGCAACCCACTCCAGTATTCTTGCCTGGAAAACTCCATGGACAGAGGAGCCTAGCAGGCCATAGTTCACGGGATCGCGAAGTTGGACACGACTAAGCAAGTAACACTCTGTGGCCCATGGTCACACGAGCCAGTGTGCAGGAGCTGAAAGAGGCAAAACGAGACCGCAGCCTGGGGAGGAATGCTGCCCCTAGCCAACCATCTCTGCCGTGGGAGGCTGATGACAGATGCAGAACACACAACTGTGGCTGGATGCCAAACATCTGGACTCAAAATCAAGCAACCATGTAATTCCAATCAAAGAAAATCTAATCAACAAATATTTCCAGTGCCTACTATGTGCATCTAGACCGCTGTGGTTAAAATGACAGACATTTAAGTCCTACTCAAGCCCCAAATTCCACTGTTCCCTGTTCCAGATGCCTGATACTGTATTAATCAAACATTCATGTTTTGAGTCAAGCACCTGTTGGTATATGTTGATGTGCAGGCAAAACCAAGAGTTTGGAATTATTTCTCATCCCCTTTGCTGGTACCCTTGTCAAGCTCCTTAGATGGAGGCTGAGAAGAATCTACCCCAAACCCCCTCCCACTTCTAGCACTTCTATGCCTTGCTGCCCACTGCTCCATCAGGATGCAGATACTGCTCCATCAGGATGAAGCAGGGCTAGGGGGGCCATGCTTCCTCCCGCTTTCCCAGGGAGATATTCAGGTGAGAACACCACCAGAGGCAATATCTTTCTGGAATCAGTGTTCAGTTGCCTCTAGGCTCACACACACTCAGTGCCATGAGGGAACCCTGTGCATAAATTGGCATCTGTAGTGCTCTAAGAACAAAGGATATAATATCTCTTTGTTTCTGTACATCCTGAAGTGACAATGACATCTTGGTTGACAATTATGATTCCATATTCTTTTGTAAATCAAGTTATTTCTGAAAGAACTTAAAAGAGGTGAATGAACATTCAGTTGCTTTCTATCTGGCATTTCTCCCATGAGGACTGCCAGAGCTTTTACTGATAATCCCACCAAGCACTGTGGTCATGAAATGAACCAAGTCTAGGGATTTGCTTCCAGCTTGCTTTAGGCCTTCCACTGTTCTCACTCTTCAATAAGAAGGAACAGCTACTGAGGTAAAGGTGGGAGCACCTCTCCATATGTGACAGTGGTCTCTGATTTGTCAAAGTCCCCTAGCTGTTGTCAGGCAGGCTCTGCACACACTTCGAATAATGATTGTGCTTGTCTTTCCTATTTCCACAATGGCCTCTAAGTTTCTCAAAGTCAGCTGAGGTCTCACACCTCAGGACACTGAGCACAAGGATGTGCATGATAACCATGACATGATTTTTACAGACAGGGAAATAGTGGACCACTAAGGCCAGACTTACTTGTAACCTTCCTACAGGAGATGCAGGTGGGAAACTCTGGAAACATGGGTCTCCACACCCTAGGTGTTGTGGCTACCTCCTCACAAGTGTGAAATAGAGGGCCCTCTGGTCATTTACATTTTACACCTCTGCTGCCCACCACAGAGGGTGGTTTCTGCAGCCAGTCTGCTCAGGGAGCCACTGGGCTTCCTCGCTGTCCATGCTCAGCTAGTCAAGGGAAAGAACAGTAAGGGTGCTTTCCTCACAGGCCTGAACAACATAGAAGAAAGGTTAAAAGTTCCATATCTATGGGGCAGTGCTGCTCTAGACAGTGCTTTGGATGATTTCAAATAAGCCATCCTGCTGAGTAATGTACACACAGCCAGGGTGTGGTGAGTAGGGCCTATGTCAGATCTTGATCCTGCTGTCTTGCTCCCTTGGTTTATAGAAAGCCTGTAGTACTTTCTCATCCTTAAACTCAGGACCTAGATCAGGTTTTGAATGATCTATCCCCTATACTCTGAGTCCTACTCTGATGTCCCTAACTCTACAAAACCCCTTTGGTTCTATTCAAGAAGAAAGTTCGCAAGACAGCTTCTTCAAGAACAAAAGTTTCGACTCAAAAGTCTCAGCTCCTTTTATCCTCTCAACCCCACCCCCAGCACAGTGATGACCTCACAGATGAGAAAGAGGCTGTAAGAGGTGGGGAGGGCATCCACACCTCCCTGTCTCCTTCTACATCCTGCCAATACTCTGTACTCTCAACCTTGTCCTATATTTCTCATTGGACTCTATTTCACTAGCTCTCCACTAACTTAACTTCTTTGTTACCAACTTGATGCATGTGCCCAGAATAGAGGGACAGAAATTCCAAAGTCACCACTTATCCCCTCTCAATGCCAACTCCCTTATGGAATTTTGTGACCCAAAGATGACCCTAGCCTACATACTGGATTTTTTTTTTTTTAAACACTGTAAAAGAACTATTTCTGCAAAGAATTTTGAAGTTGTCATTTTCATTTTAAAAATAAGATGATAAAACACACACACAAGCCATTATTTGTAAAATGACTGCAGATGATGAAGAGGAATGCATATCAATACATACACATGCATACAGATGAGTGAGTGAGCACATGTGTATGTATGTATCTATACTTGGGGGCCAGAAGGAGCCTCTCAGATGAAGAGAGTGACTGAATACTATGGAAAATGACAAGAATCAAGAGTGTTTTCAAAGTTCTTCTAGTTTTTCCTTCCACCAGTCCCTCCAAATTAAAAAANGCCAAGCAAGATGTGTATAAGAGACAGGTATGTATGTATCTATACTTGGGGGCCAGAAGGAGCCTCTCAGATGAAGAGAGTGACTGAATACTATGGAAAATGACAAGAATCAAGAGTGTTTTCAAAGTTCTTCTAGTTTTTCCTTCCACCAGTCCCTCCAAATTAAAAAAGAAAAAAAGTTTCTGTGGGAATTCCATTTAAATTTGATATCTAAATGAGCTTCAGAGCAGTCACATGCATGGCAGAAATGCAGGGGTTACAAAGCAGGGTCTCACTGTGGTATGAGAATGATTGCTAGCTAGAAAGGGAGATTTTCTAGTTGTCCTCTGGTATTGCTTAGCTAAATAAACCCTGACACCTCTGTGCCTCGATGCTTGATATCTTAGATTCTTTCCAGGGCTTACTAGTGTTCTGTGGTTATATTATTTAAAAATTATGTGGATATTTGGAATAATGATTACCATGTCTGTGACGACCACCTCTGCCACCACCATTGGCATCCTGACTTCTCTTCTTTCTAGACCAATCTGCAATTGCCTAGTTATACCTGTACCTTAAGTGAACAAATAATAGATTTCCTCATTTTGCAAGGAAGACTACGGACAGAATTTTCAGTGACTGTACCACTAAATCTGGGTATTTCCAAGTTCAGACTTCATGAGAGCCAAAGAGCCCAATGCAACACTATCTCAAATGCTAATAATGGAAGACCCTTCTAATTGGGTTTCCAACACAGCTGTCAAAGGGAATAATGGAAATTCCAAGAAAATTTGACCTTCAGAGAGCTTGGACTCTGCTTAGGATCATGAGCTTGGGCCTGGTTCAGACTTTTCAAATGCTACTCCAAATACTCCCTAACCCAGGAATTTGGGGCTACTCAAATGCTAACTCAGTGTCCCTTCCTGTCACAATCAGCATTCATGCAATTCTTTACACTGTAAACAGCTTATGAAGTTGGATTGTGTCATTCCTCCACTACACAAAAAAATTAGACTCAGCTCCTCAACCCAAAGATAGCTTGGATAAGTTCATCTTCTATTTTTTTTTAAAATATAGGATGCTTCAAGAATTTGCACATCATCCTTGGGCAAAAGCCATGATAATCTTTTCTGTGTCATTCCAATTTTACTATATGTATTGTTGAAGCAAGCATGGGAAGGTCTTTCTGAGAGGCCAGCATAACTTTAGAAAGCTGGGTTAAGAGAAGGTAGCATCTGAGAATTACCCGTGTGTGTTTTGTGAAGGGATTATTCATCCCTTACCTCATCAGTTACAGTTGTTGGCACAAAGCGTGCACTCAATAAATATTTATTGAACTAAATTATCTATCCTCATATTGAACAAATTTACTTTCACTTAAAGTGGGCTCCACAATCTCTTGGCAACCTGATTCTATGTTCCCTGCAGTTTCTTTAAGGATGAATTCTGGGTTGGGGATATTGAGGTCTTTGTCCCACCTCATCCATAAAGTCTTCCCTGACAACTCTGGTCTACCTACTCTTCTTTTTCTGACTCCCTGTTGTACTTATTCCAGGTTCCAGTCACTTTGGCACACATGTGATATCTTATCTTGCCATGGAAAATGCGTTTCATAAAGACATCATCCTTCCCAGGAGCCTATAAGTTCCTCAAGGGCAAAGGCCATATTTGGTATTTATTTTGTATGTCCCATGACACACAATGCAATATAGAGCCCATAGCAGACTCTGAAAAAGGACCATTAAATTGAGTTGACTTTTAAGGACAGTTCTCCACTGCTAGTGAAGACTTTCTTTCAGAGAAGTATTGAAAGGCAGGATTGGCTATATTCATAGCTCATTTCACCAAGCTAAGCCCAAAGAATCAAAAAGCAGCTGCTTACTTTCAACAAAGAAGAGATCGTATTTCAGCTGTGGACTGCAGGATTTCGTGTGTCAGTCACTCTTGACTCTTGGCCAAACCCTTTGGTGTTATCAGGAATAAAAAGCAACCCAGAGATATGTCAAATATCAATTTCCAATTACTTTCTTGAAACACATTTCTTCCACTTGGGAAAACTCCCAAGGGATCTGTAGCCCCTTATCAGCTTAGACTGGGTTTATCTTTCAGTCAAACAGGTAACACTCGGCAATGCCCTGTTTAGCCTCGATATTACAGTGTCCTCCTCTGACACTCAGGTTCTCTCGCAAAGTCTTCAATATTGGCTTACTCTGTCATCGGAGACCTGGCCCCAGTATGGAAGGCCTGATATTATACCCTGAACCGCATGTGTTGGGGCAGAATGGGGATAATGCCAGTCGCTATGGTGAGCCATTGTCACTAAGGTTTCCCAAGACTGAATTTGCGTTGAGATGTTGAATGCAGGAACAAAGCCTCATGCAGGGCTTGTGTGTCTTCAGCTCGAGCCAAGCAGGAAAGAAACAAGAGAGTCTCTAAAAGTCTTCATTTTGATACTCAAAACACAGAACAACATTTCTACCCTCTCTGTCACAGAAGACAGGCCACAGACTAATTGAAAAAATCTTTGGTACTAGGGATGTTTTAAGACTGAGGATCTGCACAAAACCAGAAATCACATGTCCCCTTTATTACAAAGTAATGGAACAGAATTTGGAAAAACCAGGAAACATCTCTGGGTCCATAAATCAGCCCAGTTGGAGGGAAACGCAAATGGCCAGCACCTGGAATGAGCCTTGGTCTGGAGCGGGAGAGCAGCCTAAAGCCCTGAACTGCGGGGCCAAGGCTCCAGACGGTGCACTGTGATTAACGACTTGAGTGAAAGGTCTCAGTTGAAGCTGAACAATTAACTTGTTCTCTCCACATCTCAGATCTCTCCACAGCATAACTATGTCTTCCCTCATTGTCCCTATTTACCAAAACGCAAGCCAGCCTGGGAAGCTTCAGACATGTCATCATCAGACTGTTTCTGACAATCGGGAGAGCCCTGATGTTCGTCAGGACTGCTTTCGTCAAATCATCTGTTTCAACTCTGCATGCAAGCCTCAACCTTTCAGTTCCTTTTCAAGTTTAAGAACCATCCAGATGAGGCAATGGCATTGGCCTCGATCTGTAAAAAAAAAAAAAAAAAAAAGTCCAGCGCGCAGAGGTTTGCAAATGGACAGCATATGGCCTGGCTTGTTTCTGGTCACTCCTCAAAAAGTTCTTAGGGAGTTGAATGTCCATGAGATTAATGGTTCCCTCCTGCCTTGCCTTTATCCTCTGGAATAGGTTTCTCTAATCTCTTTCAGATCCTCTAAAGCATTTACATTAAACCAATCACTCCTCTTGAATCTACAACAGAGATTCTGATAAGACCTGTTAGAACCAAGGAAGTCTCCAAACCTCTCCTTGTTTCTCCAGGAAGTAAATCTGTAGATGGGAAAGAAAAGCAGGTAACCCCAGAATCTGATTCTGAATGTGTTAATACAAGTACCTAAGAAGGGTACCCCCATAGAATCCAGTTTCCTCATTTGACCTTCCAAAACCACTTCATTTGTGAGAAAAGTGTTACCAAAAGTGAACGTGCCCCGCATTAGACAGGATTGCAATAGTACTCGGCCTGTTGCCTAACAACATCCACCCCATGGACCTCCCGCGGGGCTGACTCCACTTCCCCTTTACCCAACCCCATTTCCCTCAGTGAAGGCACCCTGTCTCCAGAAGACAGCAAGAACAGTAACACTAATAACAGACGTGTCATCAGCCACAATAGCAGCATACATGTATAGAGCGCTTACAGTGGGCCAGAAACTCTTTAAAATAGTCTATTTATATCAACGCACATGGTCCTCACAACAACCTTACTAATGTAGGTATTACTATTATACCTATATTACAGAGAGGGAGACACAGAGTATCTTGCCTAAGGTCACAAAGCCATTAAGTGGTAACGTGAAGATTCAAACACTGGTCTCATTCTTAAAACTATCCTATAGTGCAACTACATGCTCTAGAGATGTGGTCCCCAGGTACCACTGTAGATGAGATTAGCAAAGCAATCCTTCTAGCATGACATCCCTGAGCAGTCAGGCCTGGTGAATCCTGTTTCTGCTACTCAGTGAGTAACCTCCAAAGAGTTCTGAGTCTCTGAGCCCTTGTTGGTCTCATCTGTGAAATTGGCATGATACAAAGAGCTGCCCTGTAGGGTTTTAGTGAGGTTGGTGAGATAATACTATACAGGACCTAGCACAGTACCTAAACACGGCAGCTGAATAAAATGGAAGCTACAGAAACGCTTATCACTAATCAGATCAGCTCATACTGACTAAAGGAGCTGGAGAAGATGAGACAGAAATAATCACAGCTTGGAAAGTGCATATGAAATTCAGGTCAAAGTGGTAACACCAAAGAGACTCAGTTCAGTTCAGTTGCTCAGTCATGTCCGACTCTTTGCGACCCCATGAATCGCAGCACGCCAGGCCTTCCTGTTCATCACCATCTCCCGGAGTTCACTCAGACTCACGTCCATCAAGTCCATGATGCCATCCAGCCATCTCATCCTCGGTTGTCCCCTTCTCCTCCTGCCCCCAGTCCCTCCCAGCATCAGAGTCTTTTCCAATGAGTCAACTCTTCGCATGAGGTGGCCAAAGTACTGGAGTTTCAGCTTTAGCATCATTCCTTCCAAAGAAATCCCAGGGTTGATCTCCTTCCAAATGGACTGGTTGGATCTCCTTGCAGTCCAAGGGACTCTCAGGAGTCTTCTCCAACACCTCAGTTCAAAAGCATCAATTCTTCGGCGCTCAGCTTTCTTCACAGTCCAACTCTCACATCCATACATGACCACAGGAAAAACCATAGCCTTGACTAGATGGACCTTAGTTGGCAAAGTAATGTCTCTGCTTTTGAATATACTATCTAAGTTAGTCATAACTTTTATTCCAAGGAGTAAAGTGAAAGTGAAATCGCTCAGTCGTGTCCGACTCTGCGACCCTGTGGACTGTAGCCCACCAGGCTCCTCCGTCCATGGGATTCTCCAGGCAAGAATACTGGAGTGGGTTGCCATTTCCTTCTCCAGGGAAATCTTCCCGACCCAGGGATCGAACCCAGGTCTCCCGCATTGCAGGCAGATGCTTTAACCTCTGAGCCTTCTAATTTCATGGCTGCAGTCACCATCTGCAGTGATTTTTGGAGCCCCCCAAAATAAAGTCTGACACTGTTTCCACTGTTTCCCCATCTATTTCCCATGAAGTGATGGGACCGGATGCCATGATCTTCGTTTTCTGAATGTTGAGCTTTAAGCCAACTTTTTCACTCTCCTCTTTCACTTTCATTAAGAGGCTTTTTAGCTCCTCTTCACTTTCTACCATAAGGGTGGTGTCATCTGCATATCTGAGGTTATTGATATTTCTGCCGGCAATCTTGATTCCAGCTTACTAAAAAGTACTGATGAGGAATATCTACCTTCTTGGCCTGACTCAATTTATGTAGCCCCTGGCTTAGCTTATTCCCATGAACGAAAAATTCTAATTTTAAAATACATACAACATTAAGAAGGAATCATCAGATGTCCAGACTGGGATAATAGAATATTCTCCCTGAAATCCCTAGTTCAAAGGAAGAGCAAGGCCTGCTGCATGGGCCGTGTGGCTGCCCCAGAGTCCAGCTTGGAGCTGCATCCTTCATTCCACATTTCCTACATGCTCTTGCCGACCCCTGACACATCACATTCTTTGCATCAATAAGGACTGGTGCCAGAACACACTAAATTGCCTTTGACTACATTTAACTGATCTAGTATTTTTTTATGATTCTTTCTTGTTGCACCATTTTTCACTTTTGACTTTACAGTTCTCTGCTGACTTTAAAGAAAGCTTTTGCCAGGCAACCCAAGGAGGTTTTTAATAGAGATTTAGGGGCTAGGTTGTGTTGTGGTTTGGATTCGGATTCTCCTGCAGCAATAAGGGGAAATTAACTAGGTGGTTTCATCTCAAGTGCCCATTTATACTCAGAATGGACAGAGAGCTTATCTTCTTCCAAGCTTTGTAATCGTGACACTACAAAGTGATATTCAAGAAAGAAAAAAAATTAGGTAGCAATAGCTTCCACACCACAAAACCACTACACAGTGCCCCTGTAAACCCAGATGGCTGGAATAATATACAGGCAGCCCTGGATCACTTGCTGAGTGACAGGGAGGAATCTGACCACACTGCGTCCTCTGCCAAAGATGATGCTTGTTCTCCTTAAGATGGGGAACTCAAATGACCCTACAGGAGTTACGTGAGCTTGCCTTCTGACACTGCTCTCTCCTCTGTGCTATCCCTAGGCCCCGCTGCCTTCTGCCTAGAGGAAACACTGGGAGCCAGCAGGCCTTCAGTCACTGAAAAGGCGACATGACCGGCAAAGACCCCCAGTCGGATATGAAGTCAGTCCCTCACACCAACATTTGTTTTTCAGAGAAGAATTACCTTGAGTTAATTTCCTCTTGAAAATATAAAATTGATAAGTCAGTAAGAGTTTGCTTTTGTCTCATTACTCATTATTATCCAGTGCCTGCTCCATTACAAATGCTGAGAAAAAAACATATGTTAAGTATTGATAACAACAGCTTTAAAAATATCTGTGTACTCCTCACCAAATTTAGAGATAAATAAATCTCTTGGGTTGTTTTTTCTTTGCCTCTACCTACCACTGATGGTAAATGCAGCTGAATTTGAGTTTTTAATTCCAGTAGTTTTCTTCATAGCTTTGCCACTTTTATAAGGACTCTTAAAATAATGTTTTAATTTGCACTTTTGAACTTTATATAATGACAGTACACCGTATCATTGAGGTTTTTTTCCTCCCAATTTTGTGTATTCATCCATCCTGAATATTACTCAACTTTACTTAATGAACCATTTGGGCTGTTTCCAGTTTTCTTCTCTGTTTTGTGTTTTGTTTTCCTACTACAGAAAATGCTATGCCTGTAGGTCACATTGATTTGAACGTGTACAGTAGCTTTTCCTAGGTTAGAACTTGGGGAGTAGAATTGTTGGATCTTAAGAGTTTGCATATATTCAAACTCACCAGATAATAACAAAATGTTTTGCAAAGCAGATACACTGACTCACACTCCCACAAAAATAACTTGAGTTTCTGTTGCTCTACAACTTTACAGCATTGTACAGTAGCTTTTCCTAGGTTAGAACTTGGGGAGTAGAATTGTTGGATCTTAAGAGTTTGCATATATTCAAACTCACCAGATAATAACAAAATGTTTTGCAAAGCAGATACACTGACTCACACTCCCACAAAAATAACTTGAGTTTCTGTTGCTCTACAACTTTACAGCAGTTGGTATTACCAGGCTGTTTACATTTTGCTGAGCCAGTGAATCCAAAATGTATCCTATAGTTTTAATTTACATTTCCAAATTTAATTTTTTATAATTCTTAAGCAATTTTTGGATAGTTTGAAAATTCTTTGTTCAAAATAACCATGAAATGCAGTGTCTGTAAAGGATAGCCGAGATACTAGGGCTACAGAGAAAGACACTGTGTACTTAGACTAGTTGGTATTACCAGGCTGTTTACATTTTGCTGAGCCAGTGAATCCAAAATGTATCCTATAGTTTTAATTCACATTTCCAAATTTAATTTTTTATAATTCTTAAGCAATTTTTGGATAGTTTGAAAATTCTCTGTTCAAAATAACCAGAAATGCAGTGTCTGTAAAGGATAGCCGAGATACTAGGGCTACAGAGAAAGACACTATGTACTTAGATATAGAGGAGTCAATACCTCTCTGTATCTGCCATTCACTCTTAAAGCTACAGTCCACGGGCTAAATCTGTTGTGTCACTGACTTTAGAAAACACAGTTTTACTGGGACACAGCCACACCTGTTTCCTTACATATTGCCTACAAATACTTTCATTCTACCATGGCAGACAAAGCTGAGTAGTTACAGCAAAGGCCATCCGGCCTCCAAAGCCTAAAACACTTCCTACAGCAAAAGTTTGCCAACCCATAGCTTAGAGCATCTCTGTTTGCAGGCACAGACACCCTCGACACCAGACACATTCCCTTGAGTCTGTTCCTCCCAAATGCCCTTCCTCAGAAATGGCTTCATCTTCCACAAAAGTACTCAGGCCAAAAACCTGGGAGTCATCTCACACTCTTCCTTCTCACTCACCACTTAGGAATAGCTAGTGGATACCGCTCATGTGCTCAACTTTCTCAACACCGTTTCTGTGAAGACCTCTTCTCTACATCCACTGCCAGGCCTTTGCTCAAGCCTCACAATGACTTAGGCCACCCTCCATCTCATGACCAGCCCTTTGTGTGCCTCAGTTTCACAGCACTTGTGTACTTCATTGCATTTTGTCTGCTGTCTCCACCTAAACTGTAAGTTCCTTAAAAAAAAAAAGGTACCCTTGTCATTTCTGCACACAGTACAGTGCCTTGCACAGCAAATCCTTCATGATAACTGCATCTCCTACAGGCTTCTTAGTCCTCAGAAACCACTGAGGGCCTGACAAGAGAAGGTACTTGTGACTGTCATAACCCTAGTCCGCAGGGTTTGGAAACAGTCCCTGCTCTCTTAAATCTCACGGCTGAGAGGACCTGTGAAAAGAGACTCCTTGTCCGTATCATTTAACGTAGTGGTCCTCCAATTGCTGTGTACAGATGAGTCATCAGAGCTCATTAATAATAACAGAAGCCAGAGTGTCACCCCAGGCTCACTGAATCAGAATCCCTGAAATGTGTTCAAACATCTTTACCTTATGGACATTCCCTAGGAGGTTCTTACAGAGGCTTGAGAGGAACATATCTATACGGAAGGCTTCCTGAAAACACTCCCTTAGTTCCACCCCATCCTACCACATTGTATGTAAAGGATAGCAACAGTATATGAGACTCCTCCCCAAACCCTTTTGTTTGTGTATTGGAGCTTCCCTAAGCTTCTCCACTCCTCCACTCTCCTCCACTAGCTCAGAAGCCTGATTTGAGGGGATAATTAATCATATCCTTTTCTCAGGACTGAATTTTGGCTTTCATTGAATGGGCTGCATTCCTGGTTAATCATAAGTGGACCTACTTGGAGTGTTTTGACTGCTCAACACACCTAAAATCAAGACTCTCTTGTTATATCCTGGTACCA
The DNA here is from genome assembly GCA_006410675.1 of Oreotragus oreotragus. Lineage (NCBI taxonomy): Eukaryota > Metazoa > Chordata > Mammalia > Artiodactyla > Bovidae > Oreotragus > Oreotragus oreotragus. The sequence goes on from SJYX01021956.1 coordinate 471,113, forward strand.
CTCCCTTTTATGTACCATCCGTTCTGGTACCTGCCTGCAGGAAGAGGCATGCAAACATTTGTACCATGTATATAAGAATGCTTATTTTAATTTTTACTGCCCTCTTCATTTCCAACATATTACAGATCATTTAATATGTAAAAACAAATGTTAATAGGAGGCTTAGACTAACGACAATACCAATAAGATGCTGTTAGTATTTATTAGAGGTTTTTCTTATTAGGCTGAATTTTTTCCTAAATTGCATATGACCCATTATCATTATGCTTGGTGGATAATATAACAAAACAAAATTACCAGTCCATTTACTCAAGGAGAAAGTCTAAGGTTTCTTGGGTTTTATAACACCAAGCAGAGCACAAATTTAAGGAATTTTTCCAGTGCTGCACTTGGTGATTTTTAGGAGTCTATTTCCCCCAGAGGCATGTAAGTACTAAAATTGCATTGGATTGCGTTTTGCTCTCAGCGGGTGAGAAAGTGCATAGTCAATGGGTTATTTGCCATCCTTTATTTCCGTTTTATGCAGTCACACAGAGGCGTCTCTCAGGTGGTTGTTGAAGTTTACTAGACACTCAGGAGCCATCTCCTGCTTTCTCTAAATGGCATTTATAATCTATAACCAAAGGGGTCATCTGTGACGCCGTTGGTGCAGTACACTTACACTCTGTTTGTATAGGTCAGGTTACAGAGATCAGATCTTTTGCTATCAGAGTTCAACAGAGGGAAAATTGCATCACATATCTAAACAATATTTATAGAACCACAAACAGCAAAACAAGGTCTAACACAAGTGCTGAAAATGACAGAACATAGTATACATGCAATCAGTATATAGGGGATAGCGACCTTCAGAATACACAGGTCCATAACAACAAAGGGGCTATGAAAAAATCACCCCAGCGATTGTGTTGAACCTTTATCTGTATTAAAAGCACTACATTCTGTAAATGCAGTATTGCTCTGCTTTCTTTCACCTGGATATCTCCAATTAACTATCATTTTCATGCTTCACTACTACTCTGATAATTGATGCTCATCACAGGATGTCTGAAATAGTGAAAAAGTCAGAAGTGCTTTCTTGAACCATCAAGACACAGATTAAAATGTATTCAGTGTGGTTATTCTGTAAAGTGTATTTTATTGGGGGGAAGCATGGAACGGAAGAAAGAACACAGGCTTCAGGGGCAGACCTGGTTTAGATTTCATGAAGGACACTTATTAACACTGGGACCTTTGTAAACTACACAGTATCTCTCTAAGCTTCAATTTCCTCATATATAAACTGGGAATAATATCCAGCTTTAAGAGACATTTCCATCCTTAAATGAGACCACAAACACATGGAAAACACCAACACAGTCCCTGGCTTTCAAGAAATCACTCAATCGGAGCTCTTAATGTGGACATTTCCCTTCCCATTCTCAATAATCAGTAAGCTATGCAAGATCATGGACCTCTTTATTTTTTTCTATACATCTCTCTGTCTGAATATTTAATTCATATGAACAGCTCATTCTCCAAACGTGGCAGAGTACAGACAGTTTAGAATGGATTCCCAACACTGGATTATTTACATTTGAATAAAAGCAACTTTTTCTTTTTTTTTATTTTACTTTACAATACTGTATTGGTTTTGCCATACATTGACATGAATCCGCCACGGGTGTACGTGAGTTCCCAATCCTGAGCCCCCCTCCCACCTCTCTCCCCATATCATCTCTCTGGGTCATTCCAGTGCACCAGTCCCAAGCATCCTGTATCCTGTATCGAACCTAGACTGGCAATTCATTTCTTACATGATAGTATACATGTTTCAATGCCGTTCTCCCAAATCATCCCACCCTCTCCCTCTCCCACAGAGTCCAAAAGTCTGTTCTATACATCTGTGTCTCTTTTGCTGTCTCGCATAGAGGGTTATCATCACCATCTTTCTAAATTCCATATATATGTGTTAGTATACTGTATTGGTGTTTTTCTTTCTGGCTTACTTCACTCTGTATAATCAGCTCCAGTTTTATCCACCTCATTAGAATGGATTCAAATGTATTCTTTTTAATGGCTGAGTAATACTCCATTGTGTATATGTACCACAGCTTTCTTATCCATTCATCTGCTGATGGACATCTAGGTTGCTTCCATGTCCTGGCTATTATAAACAGTGCTGCGNGGCTGAGTAATACTCCATTGTGTATATGTACCACAGCTTTCTTATCCATTCATCTGCTGATGGACATCTAGGTTGCTTCCATGTCCTGACTATTATAAACAGTGCTGCAATGAACATTGGGGTACACGTGTCTCTTTCAGTTCTGGTTTCCTTGGTGTGTATGCCCAGCAGTGGGATTGCTGGGTCATAAGGCAGTTCTATTTCCAGTTTTTTAAGGAATCTCCACACCTTTCTCCATAGTGGCTGTACTAGTTTGCATTCCCACCAACAGTGTAAGAGGGCTCCCTTTTCTCCACACCCTCTCCAGCATTTATTGCTTGTAGACTTTTGGATAGCAGCCAATCTGACTGGTGTGAAATGGTACCTCATTGTGGTTTTGATTTGTAATTCTCTGATAATGAGTGTGTTGCTTATTTTTTAGACTCATTTCAATTTCAGGAACAAAAATGCAATAACAGTAATAGTAATAAATAAGAGAAAACTAAGCAATTGTTCTTTTTTTAAACACTAAAGTCAAGGTGAAAGTGAAAGTCACTCAGTTGTGTCCGACTCTTTGTGACCCCATGGACTTTACAGCCCATGGAATTCTCCAGGCCAGAATCCTAGAGTGGGTAGCCATTCCCTTCTCCAGCAGATATTCCCAACCCAGGGATCAAATGCATTGCAGGTGGATTCTTTACCAGCTGAGCTACCAGGGAAGTTCCCCTTTAACACTAAATAAAGTCTACCACAGAATTAAATTATGTGGGTATCTAACACCACTGACTGATCAAAAATCTAAAACAGAGAAAAGGACCAGAGAATAAAGCACAGGAAAATGTAGAGGTTGGAGTTAAAAAGGAAGAAAGAACTTGAATAAACATTTCTCCAAAGAAGAACTACAAATGGCAGCTAAGCACAGGAAAAGATACTCAACAACACTAATAATTAGGGAAATTCAAATTAAAACCACAGAGAGATATTACCTTACCCATTAGGATGTCTACTATTATCACCCATTAGGATGTCTACTATTAAAAAAAAATCAAGTGATAAGTGCTGTCGAAGATATGGAGAAATTGGAATGTTTGAGCAGTGGTGGTGGGAATGTATAATGGTATCGCTGCTATAGAAACTGGTACGGCAGTTCCTCAAAAAATGAAACACTGAATTGCCAGCATATACCCCAAATAAATGAAAGCAAGGGCTCACACAGATATTTGTTTTTACCTTTTCCTAGCAGCTTTACTCACAATAGCCAACCCACAGAGGCAACCCAAGTGTCCCTCAACAGGTGACCAGATAAGCAAAATGTTTTTTCACATATACAATAAAATAATATTCAGCCTTATGTATGGAATCTAGACAATGGTGGTGATGAAGCTATTTGCAGAGCAGAAATAGAAACTCAGATGTAGAAAACAGAGGGGTGGATGCAGGAGGGAAAGGAGAAGGTGGGGTGAACTGAGAGAGCAACTCTGACATATACATGCTGCTGTGTGTCAGAGAGAAGCTAGTGGAATGCTGCTGTCTAGCACAGGGAGCTCAGCTCGCTGCTCTCTGGTAATCTACAGAGCGGGGATGGGAAGGGGGGAGGGAGGCTCAAGAGGAGGAGATAGACATATATATACGCATACTTACAGCGCATTCACGCTGCTGTACATCAGAAACTGACACAACATTGTAAAGCATTATACTCCAATTTTTTTTTTAAGGGGATGGAATTCTGACACATGTTACAATGTGGATGGACCACAAGGACCAAGGCAAAGTAAGAAAACACAGAACAAATACTGTATGATTCCAGTTACATGAAATACCTAGCGTGGTCAAATTTAAAGAGATGGGAAGTAAAACAGTGGCTGCCAGGAGCTGGAGGAATGAAGGGTTATTGTTTAATGAGTCCAGCGTTTCAGAAGATTTTTTTTTTAAGTTCTGAAGATGAATAATGGTGATGGCTGCACAGCAATGTGAATATATGTATGCCAATGAGCTCCACAGGTAAAAATAACTAAGATGGTGAACTTTAATGTATATCTTACCACAATTTTTAAAATAATTTTAAAAAAAAGAGATATGGGGATGTCCCTGGTCGTTCAGTGGTTGAGGGTCCGCCTGCTAATGCAGAGACAGGGTTGGATCCCTGGTCCGGGAGGATTCCACATGCCACCACGCAGCTAAGCCCATGAGCCACAACCAGGAGCCCACGTGCTGCAATTCCCGAAGCCGGAGCGCCTAGCGCCTGTGCTCTGCAACTCGCGAGACCACCGCACTGAGAGGCCAGTGCACCGCGACCAGCCTAGCCCCCCTTTCACCGGAACTAGAGAAAGCCCACTGAGCAACGAAGACCCAGCGCAGCCCAAAATAAATAAGAATAAAAAAGAGAAATTTCAGAAGTGAAAAGACATGGCCAATGATCGAGTCCTACAATGTCTCATCTGAGGTTTCATGATTTTCCCCCAAAGTGTCGCTTTACAGTTGGCTCAGACGGTTTGCCCACTGAGCAACGGAGACCCAGCGCAGCCCAAAATAAATAAGAATAAAAAAGAGAAATTTCAGAAGTGAAAAGACATGGCCAATGATCGAGTCCTACAATGTCTCATCTGAGGTTTCATGATTTTCCCCCAAAGTGTCGCTTTACAGTTGGCTCAGACGGTTAAGCGTCTGTCTACAATGTGGGAGACCTGGGTTCAATCCCTGGGTCGGGAAGATCCCCTGGAGAAGGAAATGGCAATCCACTCGCGTACTATTGCCTGGAAAATTCCATGGACAGAGGAACCTGGTAGGCTACAGTCCATGGGGTCGCAAAGAGTCGGACATGACTGAGTGACTTTTAAAAAAAGGGGGTGGGGGGAAATGAATATATGACGTCACACAGAAATGAGGCATCAGGGACGGCTGAGGATATTCAAGGCAGGTCAAGAGCCTGGACCAAAGAGGCTGGAGTCACAGGACATGGATCATCAAAGTGAACTTAGAAGTTGTGTTTCTGGTTTTGCTTTACTTTTTTTTTTTTTTTTAAACCCAGTGGCCTTAGACCTCCAGGGTGCCAGTCAATTCCTAACTTTTTATAATCTTTTCTTTGTCTGTGTGCACTATTTCAAGAGAAAGAACAGGGGTTTCATTAGATTCCCAAAGCGCTGATCCAATGGCAGGAAATAAAAAAAGGAATCTAGTTCACGCTCACCTTTTTACGATGTGGAAACTGAGATGTGAAGACAGGAGGCTTCAAGCCCAAGGTCACAGAGTGAGTTAGGAAGAGTCTGCGTCTGCTTTTTCGCTCAGGTACGCTGAGTTTCAGGTGATTTCCCCTGAGGGAGTACTTCCGTTTTCAAGCCGGGTCTGCTGGAACCATCTGTCCCGGGACAAAAGAAACAGATGATAACTCGACCCCTGACTTTGCGGGCCCTGACTTAGCAGCAGCAGCAGCAGCCCCCTGATTCCAATGGGAGTCCTTTCAGCAGGGAGGGAGGCGGGCGGCTGGGAGGGGACCAGTGGGAGGGGCGGTGCTTGCTGACCCCAGTGGGGAGGGGGAGGTGCAGACTGTATCTCCTTGCCTGTCCTTGGACGAGAACTCCCCTGAGAAGGTGGCAGGAACTAGAACCATTGTATTCATATCACGGCACAATCTCGCTGCAGGGCTGGGCACAGCATGATCCAGCTTCTAAGAGGAGGGATGGAAACTGATTCATGGCAGGACCTTCCCAGAACAAAGCGAGAAGGAAGAAATTTGGACTGAGCGCCGCAGCGACAAAGCTCAGACAGGCACCCTGATAAAGCATCAAGCCAGCCAATGAAACGTATACCCGCCTCTTGGCAAGGACTAGCTGTGTTTTAGAAACAAGATCCTTTCTCAGGAAAGCAGGTGCTTTGTACACAACTGGTCATTAAGAGCACGCATCAGTAGGTCTGGCTGAACACCTTCCAATCCCAAAGAACAGAAGAGTTATTTCAAATAATGACGGTGCCATATTGGTTCAGTGAATGAAGGCACCCTGCCCAGAAACTGTACGCTTTTCCATGAAGTCTCAAAATGTTGGGCCAAGTGACACAACGCGCAAAAGAAGTTAAACTAGTAAATTAGAATGATCAGCTAATTAAATTATGGGGCATAGTCTTTCCATCATGAAGTTAGAAGCAAAACCCTATTCCAATTTCGGGAGTCATGACGTTTACAGGATGAAGAGCTCAGATACCCTCCAACCTCTGTAGAGCCATCAGCTCAGAGGATTTGGCTAGTGAGAGACCAGTTTTAAGGATGGGGGAGATTCAAGCAATAAATAATTTTTCTATGAAAAAATTGTTAGTCGCTTAGTTGTATCTGACCCTTTGGACTGTTAGCCCACCAGGCTCCTCTGTCTATGGGACTATCCAGGCGAAAATACTGGAGTGGATTGCCGTGCCCTCCTCCAGGGGATCTTACTGATCTAGGGAGGGAACCTAACTTCTCTTGTGTCCCCTGCATTGTAGGTGATTCTTTACCCATGGGCCGTCAGGGAAGCCCTATGCACAACTATAAATCTGCTTCAGGTTGATGTGGACAGCAAATATAAGAGACATTGGTTTGTTTTTCCTCATAAGCATGAAATGACTAGTCAGGAATTTTGAGGGATCAGACTGTCCTGAGCAGCCAGAATTTGAATTATTTATCCCAAGAGAAATAAAAATTATTTCCTTCGATGCCAAATGCACAATTTGCTGCTCACAAACTTTTTTAAACAACCTACACTAACTATGGAGTAACCTAAGTATTCTCCATAGATGTATAGCATGAGTGAGCTTTAATGAGGAATAAAAATGAAACAAACCTATTTGGCCAAAAAATAAAAACAAACTTACTAAGTAGAATAGAAATGATTTGAATCTAAACAGTATATAAATAAATGTGCCTGAACTACTTAACATTAGAAATTGCAAAAAAAATTATACAATTAACTGATGTCAATTTGACATTAAATGCAGCAGCTTTATTTTCAGCATTGTAGAAACAAACATGCAGTAAGCTCTTGAAAAGAATGAATTGTACTTTTTATAGTTCAGTCTGGGTATTTTAAGTTCCCAAATAATTTTAGATCATTGGACTTTTAAAATTATATGCTTGGAGCTTTCACTTTATAGCAGAATGATTATTGTCATGAAAGATATGTTTGAAATTGCAAAAAGGTTAAAAAGATCAAATTATATTTTGCTTTAGGATTTTTTTGGGGGTACAGGTTCATTTGCTAAATAAATGTGTGAACTAAAAACAATAAAACTCATAGAAGACAGCCCAAGTCTGAATCTTTTTGACCTTGACCTCAGTTCAGTTCAGTCGCTCAGTCGTGTCTGACTCTTTGCAACCCCATGGACTGCAGCACACCAGGTTTCCCTCCATCACCAACTCCTGGAGTTTACTCAAACTCATGTCCATTGAGTCGGTGATGCCATCCAACATCTCATCCTCTGTCATCCCCTTCTCCTCCCACCTTCAATCTTTCCCAGCATCAGGGTCTTTTCAAATGAGTTAGCTCTTTGCATCAAGTGGCCAAAATATTGGANCTATTTAGTTCTTTGGCCCATTTTTTGATTGGGTCGTTTATTTTTTTGGAATTGAGCTGCATAAGTTGCTGAATAAAAGCAACATTTTCAAAGAAACTATTTATCACTGGCCTTGGGGAAATAAAATTTTCAGTCTCCAAAATGGTAACAAATTACTCAAAGCTTCCATCTTCTTTGGATCCTTTATTATTTTCATTTTTATTATTACTACTTTTAAAATTATTTTATTTCACTATTTTACATGAGTAAATACTAGCATATTGCAATACAAATTCAGATGCTGAAAAAGCTAGTTTTTTGGTCCTTCTACTCTTTTGCTTTCTAATTTGGATCGTCCCCTGATTGTTGAAATAACTATTGTCTAAGTTTTTATGTCCATCCTTCCAAAACTGCTTCTATGGATTTATACACATATATGTGCTTGAGTATACATATGCATGATTTTGTGCTTTTAAATACAGAAATTTTGTCACAGTTTACAAATATTTTGTACTCATATTGATTTTTGCTCAACTTTAAAAAATATTTTCATAATGTTCAATATCATGATTTACCTTACATTAACCATTCCATTCTTGATGGGAACATCAGAAAGTAGAAACAAGCAAACAAAAAAAAGCCAGTGACTTCTGTATATTAGTTGCTTAGTCACATCTGACTCTTTTGTGACATCATGCACTGAAGCCTGCCAGGCTCCTCTGTCCATGGGGATTCTCCAGGTAAGAATACTGAAGTGGGTTGCCATGCCCTCCTCCAGGGGATCTTGCCAACCCAGGGATCGAACCCGGGTCTCCCACATTGCGGGTGGATTCTTTACTATCTGAGCCACCAGGGAAGCCCAAGAATACTGGAGTGGGTAACCTGTCCCTTCTCCAGGAGATCTTCCCAACCCAAGAATCTAACTGGGGTCTCCTGCATTGCAGGTCGATTACCAGTTAAGCTACTAGGGAAGCTCATATTTGCATTATATCTTACTTTATCACTGAATTCTCTCGTTAGTCCTTCAGTCAGTTTGCTTGTGTTTCCAACTGTTAAAGCAAATAAAATCATCTATAAACATGACAGTTTTGCCATATGCTTTCCATTCTCATGCTTATTGTTTCTTTCTCTTGTTCAATTGCATTGGCTACTATTTCCAGTAAAATATTAAATAATAGTGGTGATCATAGATATCGTATCCTTACTTTAATGAGAATACCTCTTATGTTTACCTATTAAGTTTGATGTTGGCTTTTGGACTGAGATAGATACAAATTATTATCTTTAGGAAATATACATCTATTTTTGTATCCTTTTCACCTTATAAAATTATGGCTTTCCTCTTTAGATCTATTAAAAAGATAAAATAAATGAATGGATATCCTAATATTGAAACTTCAATGCATACTTAGAATATATCTTAATTGATCATAATATTTTACTCTTCTGTTGATGTGGCTGGATTTGTTTA
>SJYX01021956.1:481462-567891 GCA_006410675.1 Oreotragus oreotragus
GTGAAATGGTACCTCATTGTGGTCTTGATTTGCATTTCTCTGATAATGAGTGACGTTGAGGATCTTTTCATGTGTTTGTTAGCCATCTGGATGTCTTCTTTGGAGAAATGTCTATTTAGTTCTTTGGCCCATTTTTTGATTGGGTCGTTTATTTTTTTGGAATTGAGCTGCATAAGTTGCTGAATAAAAGCAACATTTTCAAAGAAACTATTTATCACTGGCCTTGGGGAAATAAAATTTTCAGTCTCCAAAATGGTAACAAATTACTCAAAGCTTCCATCTTCTTTGGATCCTTTATTATTTTCATTTTTATTATTACTACTTTTAAAATTATTTTATTTCACTATTTTACATGAGTAAATACTAGCATATTGCAATACAAATTCAGATGCTGAAAAAGCTAGTTTTTTGGTCCTTCTACTCTTTTGCTTTCTAATTTGGATCGTCCCGATTGTTGAAATAACTATTGTCTAAGTTTTTATGTCCATCCTTCCAAAACTGCTTCTATGGATTTATACACATATATGTGCTTGAGTATACATATGCATGATTTTGTGCTTTTAAATACAGAAATTTTGTCACAGTTTACAAATATTTTGTACTCATATTGATTTTTGCTCAACTTTAAAAAATATTTTCATAATGTTCAATATCATGATTTACCTTACATTAACCATTCCATTCTTGATGGGAACATCAGAAAGTAGAAACAAGCAAACAAAAAAAAGCCAGTGACTTCTGTATATTAGTTGCTTAGTCACATCTGACTCTTTTGTGACATCATGCACTGAAGCCTGCCAGGCTCCTCTGTCCATGGGGATTCTCCAGGTAAGAATACTGAAGTGGGTTGCCATGCCCTCCTCCAGGGGATCTTGCCAACCCAGGGATCGAACCCGGGTCTCCCACATTGCGGGTGGATTCTTTACTATCTGAGCCACCAGGGAAGCCCAAGAATACTGGAGTGGGTAACCTGTCCCTTCTCCAGGAGATCTTCCCAACCCAAGAATCTAACTGGGGTCTCCTGCATTGCAGGTCGATTACCAGTTAAGCTACTAGGGAAGCTCATATTTGCATTATATCTTACTTTATCACTGAATTCTCTCGTTAGTCCTTCAGTCAGTTTGCTTGTGTTTCCAACTGTTAAAGCAAATAAAATCATCTATAAACATGACAGTTTTGCCATATGCTTTCCATTCTCATGCTTATTGTTTCTTTCTCTTGTTCAATTGCATTGGCTACTATTTCCAGTAAAATATTAAATAATAGTGGTGATCATAGATATCGTATCCTTACTTTAATGAGAATACCTCTTATGTTTACCTATTAAGTTTGATGTTGGCTTTTGGACTGAGATAGATACAAATTATTATCTTTAGGAAATATACATCTATTTTTGTATCCTTTTCACCTTATAAAATTATGGCTTTCCTCTTTAGATCTATTAAAGAGATAAAATAAATGAATGGATATCCTAATATTGAAACTTCAATGCATACTTAGAATATATCTTAATTGATCATAATATTTTACTCTTCTGTTGATGTGGCTGGATTTGTTTATAATTATTTTATTTAGGATTTCTGCATCCATATTCATAACCCAGATAACAATTATTTTTTGTCTGTAATTCATATCAATTCTTCTATAAAGATTTTATGTTCTTTATAAAAATAATTTGGAAGTACTTATTTCTCTATTCTCTGAAATAGTTTAAATAGACTTAGAATCATCACTGTGGTGTGTAGGAGCCAGCTTGCACTGACTCACAAGATCAGACTGTGTATATTTCTTCAAAGTCCACATTAAGTAATATCACATACACAGCTTAAAATTAGTCATGGTGGAAATATTCTTGCCACAGAAACTGGCACTCTACACACATGGGTGCATACTTCAGTGGCCTAGTGGTTTTCTCCACTTTCTTCAATTTAACCCTGAATTTTGCAATAAGGAGCTCATGATCTGAGCCACAGTCAGCTCCAGATCTTAGCTGACTGTACGCTAAGTCACTTCAGTCGTGTCTGACTCTGTGCGACCCCATAGACGGCAGCCCATCAGGCTCCGCCGTCCCTGGGATTCTCCAGGCAAGAACACTGGAGTGGGTTGCCATTTCCTTCTCCAATGCAGGAAAGTGAAAAGTGAAAGTGAAGTCGCTCAGTCGTGTCCGACTCTTCGCGACCCCATGGACTGTAGCCCTGCAGCCCACCAGGCTCCTCCATCCACGGGATTTTCCAGGCAAGAGTACTGGAGTGGGGTGCCATTGCCTTTTCCGCTGACTATATAGAGCTTCTCAATTTTCAGCTGCAAAGAATATAATCAATCTGATTTCAGTATTGACCATCTAGTGATATCCATGTGTAGAGTTGTCTCTTGTATTTTTGGAAGAGGGTGTTTGCTCTGACCAGTGCATTCTCTAAACAAAACTCTGGTGGACTTTTCCCTGCTTCATTTTGTACTCCAAGGGCAAATTTACCTGTTACTCCAGGTATTTCTTGACTTCTGACTTTTGCATTCCAATCCTCTATGATGAAAAAGGACATCTTTCTCTTTTTTTTGGTGTTAGTTCTAGAAGGTCTTTAGGTCTTCATACAACTGCTGAACTTCACCTTCTTCAGCATTAGTGGTTGTGGCATAGAATTGGATTACTGTGATGGGGAATGGTTTGCCTTGGAAATGAACCTGGATCACTCTGTTGTTTTCGAGAATGCACTCAAGTACTGCGTTTTGGATTCTTTTGCTGACTGTGAGAGCTACTCCATTTCTTCTAAGTGATTCTTGCCCATAGTAGTAGATATAATGGTCATCTGAATTAAATTTGCCCAGTCCCATTCATTTTAGCTCACAGATTTCTAAAATGTCAATGCTCACTCTTGCCATCTCCTGCCTGACCACATCCAATTTACCTTGATTTAGGGATGTAACACTCCAGGTTCCTATGCAATATTGTTCTTTAAAGCACTGGACTTAAATTTCACCAACAGAAATATCCACAACTGAATGTCATTTCTGCTTTGGCCCAGTCTCTTCATTCTTTCTGAAACTTTCTTTGCTTTTCCCCAGTAGGATATTGGACATGTACTGACCAAGGGGGCTCATCTTTTGGTGTCATGCCTTTTTGTCTTTTCATACTGTTCATGGGGTTCTCAAGGCAAGCATAGTGGCATGGTTTTACATTCCCTTCTCCAGATGACCACATATTGTCAGCAAGTTTGGAAAACTCAGCAGTGGTCACAGGACTGGAAAAGGTCAATTTTTATTCTAATCCCAAAGAAAGGCAATGTCAAAAAATGTTCTAACTACTGTACAATTGTACTCATTTCACATGCTAGCAAGGTAATTCTCAAGATAGATTTCAACAGTATGTGAAATGAGAACTTTCAGATATACAAGCTGGATTTAGACAAGGCAGATGAACTAGAGATAACAGAGAAGGTGAAGGTGAAGGTGAAGGTGAAGTCGCTCAGTCGTGTCCGACTCTTTGCGACCCCATGGACTGTAACCTACTAGGCTTCTCTGTCCACGGGATTCTCCAGGCAAGAATACTGGAGTGGATTGCCATTTCCTTCTCCAGGGGATCTTCCCGACCCAGGGATCAAACCCAGGTCTCCCGCATTGGAGGCAGATGCTTTAACCTCTGAGCCACCAGGGAAGCCCAAGATAACAGAGAAAGCAAGGGAATTCCAGAAAAACGTCTACTTCTCTTCATTGACTATGCTAAAGCCTTTCTGTGTAGAAGTGTGGAAAATTCTGAAAGAGATGGGAATACCAGACCACCTTTCTTGCTTCCTGAGAAACCCATATGCAGGTCAAGGAGCAACAGTTAGAGCCAGACACGGAACAACAGACTGGTTCCAAATTGAGAAAGGAGTATGCGAAGGCTGTATACCGTTACCCTGCTTATTCAACTTCTATGTACATCATGTGAAATGTCAGGATGCATGAAGCACAAGCTGGAATCAAAATTGCCAGGAGAAACATAAAACCTCGGATATGCAGATAGATACCACTCTAAAGGCAGAAAGCAAAAAGGAATTAAAGAGCCTCTTGATGAGGGTGAAAGAGGAGAGTAACAAAGCTGGCTTAAAAGTCAACATTCAATAAACAAAGAACATGGCATCTGGTCCTACCACTTGATGGCAGATAGACACAGAAAAAATGGAAACAGTGACAGATCTTATTTTCTTGGGCTCAAAACCCCAGTGACTGCAGCCACAAAATTAAAAGATGCTTGTTCCTTGGAAGAAAAGCTATGACAACCTTAGAAAGCATATTAAAAAGCAGAGACATAATTTTGTGGACAAAGGTCCAAATGTGAAAGCTATAGTTTTTCTGGTAATCATATATGGATGCAAAGTTGGCCCATAAAGAATGCTGAGCACTGAAGAATTGATCCTTTCAAAGTGTGGTGTTGGAGAAGAATCTTGAGAGTCCCTTGGACTGCTAGGAGTCAAACCAGTCAATCCTAAAGGAAACCAACCCTGAATACTCATTGGAGGACTGATGCGGAAGCACCAATATTTTGGCCACCTGATGCAAAGAGCTGACTCATTAGAAAAGACACTGATGCTGGGAAAGACTGAAGGCAAAAGAAGAAGGGGATGACAGAGGATGAAATGGTTGGATGGCATCAATGAACATGAGTCTGAGCAAACTCCTGGAGACGTTGAAGGACAGGGAAGCCTGGTGTGCTGCAGTTCATGTCTGACTCTGTTAAGAGTCAGACACAGCTGATGATCAACAACCTGGGAAAGACTGAGCACAGAAGGAGAAGGTGGTGACAGAGGATGAGATGGCTGGATGGCATCACTGACTCAAGGGACGTGAGTCTAAGCAAACTTCCAGGAGATAGTGAAGGACGGGGAAACCTGGTGTGTTGCAATCCATAGGATCGCAAAGAGTGGGACAGGACTTAGTAATGAACAACAATACATGTGAGGGGAGAGGTGTTCGTTTTGTGTGTGTTTTGTGTGTGTTTTGTGTGTGTGCATGTGTGAGTTCACAGAGACTCCGTTGTTAAATACTTAAAAGAGCACTCAGTATCTTCTAATGTTTGATAAAATTTCCCTGTAAAATTACCTAAACTTGATGCTTTTTGGGGGGTGGTGATAGGTCCTTAAAATTTTAATTAAATTTTATTTAATTTAGAAATCAATATGCTTCAATTTTCTACCTCTTCTGGAGTCAGTTTTGGGGAATTATATATTTCTGGAAATTTTCCACTTGGTCTAGATTTTCAGACATTTGCACAGGATTGAGCAAAGTTAGTTCTTATGATTCTTTTAATTTTCTATTCTTTCTGTGGCTTTTAATTTTTTATCTACATATAAGCAAATATATATTTGCATTCTGTTTAATTTCCTTGAATATGTTAGTGACTTCTAAAATTTATCTTTTGTTTTATTCATTATACTGTTTATTACAGTATTATTACATATTTACAAATTTCTTACTGTTCATTAACTTTAAATATTTATTTCTCCCACTTTCTTTTAGCTGAGTGCTTATGTCAGATGCTTAATTTATCTTTTAGACTTTTACCCTTTTTACAAAAATACATGTACTTAAAGCTATTTTCTACTGAGTATGGCCTTAGATCTATCTCATAGGTTCTTATAGGTAATGATTTCATCATCGTATTTCTCTGGCTATTCTATAGTTTGAGCTTGCATATTAACTTTGACTTCAGATTTAGTAGTGTTAGAAAATTTCTGGATGAAAGGGCTTTTATAATCTGATTTTCTTATTAATTTATAGTTTTAATACCTTGTGCCCAGAGTTTTTTGTACTACCTCTTCCCTGGAATTTACTGAAATTTTGCATATGAGCAATTACATTACTGTGGAATGCTACAATTGACCAAAATGGTCAGAGCATTATTTTGGGTACCACAAGCTCTTCTAGAATTTTGCCACACCCCATCAAGAGGCAGAATTTATTTTTTCTTCCCCTAAACTTGAGCAGGTTTTCTGTGACTATCTTGATGAACAGAATGTAGCTAAAATAATGCTACATGACCTCGAAGACATAGCTTGTAAAAGATGATATGGCTTTTGCCTGACTCCTACTCTCTCATAATTTCTTTTGCTCTTAAAACTTAACCACTACAAGGAGGTGTTCCAAGGCCTAACTAGGCTACAAAGGAAGACCACACAAAGAAGAAATTAGGTGCCCTGGTAGGCAGTCATTATCATCTGCCAAGCAAGTGAGTGCACAAGTTTGCAGATGATTCCAGCTCCCAGACTTCAAGCCTCATGTGAGGTCCCAGACATTACAGAGCAGAGATAAGTCATTCCCGTTGCCCTCTCTTGGAATTTCTCACCCTCAAAATCTGTGAACATAATAGACTACAGTCTTGTGCCACTAAATGACTCCTCCGACTCATTTAAGGCTCTTAGGTTTGAATGTTACCTTGTGATATTTAGATTGTAGCCACTGCTCTCTTTCTGTACCAGCCTTTTTTTTTTAACTTTTCTGAATTAATTTATTTCTTTTTCTCTCTATAACACAGAGAATTGGGTCTTTATGATCCAATCTGAAAGTCTTTTAAATAGATTAATCAAGCACATTTATATTTTTTCCTGTTGCAGACATGATGGGCCTTAGTTCTATCATGTTACATTTTATAAAAGTGAAACCAAGTTGTGACAAGTACCTTCTGCTTTGCAAATCCTAAAATATTTACTATCTGGTCTGTTACAGAAGAGGTTTGCTAATCCTTGATGCAAATCATAATATTGGCTGCAAATAATGCTGTATTTACTGCTATCATTATTGTTCTCACTTTTGCTTTTCTNATTTTATAAAAGTGAAACCAAGTTGTGACAAGTACCTTCTGCTTTGCAAATCCTAAAATATTTACTATCTGGTCTGTTACAGAAGAGGTTTGCTAATCCTTGATGCAAATCATAATATTGGCTGCAAATAATGCTGTATTTACTGCTATCGTTATTGTTCTCACTTTTGCTTTTCTTGCTGCTATAGCACATCTTATCATTTTGGCGAATATCTCAAGGGAAATATAGAATATTCCTTACCTGCCTCTTCAGGGAGTTTAATTAGAATATTTTCAGTCCTTTATTCTTCTCTCTGCAGGTTGCTGTAGGTTTCTGAGATAATCTTTATCAAGTTGGGGAAATTACCATCTATTTCCTGTTTGCTAAGAGATGTGTGCCAAATGGTTATTAAATTAATAGGTTTCTCCCTCCCTCCCTTCCTTCCTTCCCTCCTTCCTTCTTTCCTTCCTTGTTTGCTTTCTTCCTTCCTTCCCTTTCTTTTGCATCTATTATCACGACAATATGTAATCTATTTTCCCTTTTAATATTCCAATATGACAACCTTACTGATACATTCTAGTAGTAAACTGTCCTTTAAGTTTTGAGGTAAATGTTGCTTGGTCATAAGTAGTATTTTTTAATACATTATTAAATTTTATTGTTAATTTCTCACTGAGGATTCTTTTACACACATTTGTAAAAGAGATTGACCTATAGTTTCATTTATGACTCAATTTGTGGATAGCTTTTGGGATTATTCCATATATTCTTTTTATAAAGAATGTTCATTCTGTTTGCTGTTTAACAAGATGTACATATTGTGAAGTTTATTGTCCATTACTTGTAATTTTCTATGGAAAATACACTAAGGATTTCATCTGTGATTGTAATTATCAGTTTTATCTAGTATTTCTAGATGTTTTTGCCTCATGTATTTCAATACTATGTTGTTATACGCGTTGAGATTCACAATTGTTACAGCTTCCCATTATATCTTCTTATTTATGTAAAATATCCCTCTTCATCATTTCAATAATTGTCTTCAGCCCTATTTTGTGATATTAACATTGTTATTCCTGGGTTATTATCATGTATCAACTTTGGGGGTTTTGTGGGGGTTTTTGAAATTCCAGTATTTTTCAAGTGTCCTATGTCATTTTATTTACAGATCTTTTTAAAAAAGCATTTTATTTTATATTTCCTTTTTTTTTTAACCAAATCTATGAGTACTCTGTCATTTAATTGATGATCCCCACTCATTATGGCTATTACAATTGTGCCAACTCTTGTGATCTTACTTATTCTTCCAGTCACTCATACTTAACTGCTCTGGCTTGGCAATAGCTTTGTTG
This sequence comes from Oreotragus oreotragus, assembly GCA_006410675.1. Classification (NCBI taxonomy): domain Eukaryota; kingdom Metazoa; phylum Chordata; class Mammalia; order Artiodactyla; family Bovidae; genus Oreotragus; species Oreotragus oreotragus. Next base: position 489,588 of record SJYX01021956.1, read on the forward strand.
AGCTATTCCTGAACTAAAGATGGGGAAGGCATATGAATAGGTTGACCTGTGTGACTACCCACTGAAGAGACTTACCTTGTTTGTTGCTATGAAACTTCCAGTGGTTCCCTGTGCTTAGCAAGTTCCTGGAGCTAGTCTTATATTTTAAAGCTCTCTTGCACTTATTTTAAGCTGTGGTTAAACCTTTCAATTATATCCATCTTACACAAAGTCTACATAGTTTCTGATCAACCACAGTATTGCTTCTTGTTTTCAGTTAGTTGTTGGTTAGAGTTTTTTAAATTCCCACATAGGGAGTAGTGTAAAGTAGTATAATATCATTTTCACCATATTTGCTAATGTCTTAAAATTACTTCCTGCCTCAGTCACAGTAAATGGCCTACAAGATGCTACAGGTTGTGACCTCTGATACTGTTCTGACTTCATCTCCACTCCCTGCAATCCACCTTTCCCTGTTGGATTACTTTACTCAGCCACACTGGCTCATGAAGCTCTATTTCATGTATAGCAGGCATGCTCCTATCTCAAGACCTTGCACTTACTCTTGCTTTTGCCTGAATAATTTTCCTCTTAGGTATTCTCAAGTCCCCGACTCTCACCTTAAAGTTGTTATTTCAATGCCACTTCTTCAGTGCTATCAAGTCTCAAATTACCAATACATACTTCAGTGCTATCAAGTCTCAAATTACCGATACACACTCCCTTATCTCCTTTGCCTAATTTTCTTTTCATCATATACTTAACTCTAACAAATTCAGGGGTAGGGAGGGGGAGCTTTTCTTTCTTTCTTTCTTTCTTTTTTTCTTTCTTTCTTTTTAATCTTAGATATTGTCAACTAGCATTGCCAGTGACTGAACAACATTTTGCCAAGGGCATTTTGCCATCTACCTCTGTGGAGACTGTGCTGCTGCAAGGGAGTTCAGGGTGGAGTGAAGCACTCTGTGCTCCAGGGAATCCATGGAACAGGTCTTTAGATAGTTAGATAATTTCAGGAACTGATTTCATGATCCCAATCCCAATCTCTTCATATCTAAAAAGCACTAAATCCCTTCATGATGACATCAGTTCCTCCTGACGAGCAGAAATTTTGCAAAATGAGTGCTTAATTGCACTGAATTCCCCCTTCACCAGAATCTTATATATTGACCTTCCCCCACTGCCTCTTTCGAGCAGTCTCTCAGAGCTATCTAAGGTGCTGTCTCCCAGGCTTCAGTCCTCATTCAGCCCCAAATGAAACCTGACTCACAACTCTCAAGCTGTGCATTTTTAGTCAACATTATCAATCCTTTTTCTCACCAGAATGTAATTTCTCTGAAGACTGAAATTTTTGTCTGATTTATTTGTCCCTCTAACCCTAATGTTTAGAACAGTGTTTGAAATAAAGTGTATGATCCATTTTGTTGTAGTTTCTAAGTTGTATCCAATTCTTTTGCAACTCCGTGGACTATAGCCCACCAGCCTCTTCTGTCCATGGGATTTCCCACCCAAGAATACTGGAGTAGGTTGCCATTTCCTTCTCCAGGGGATCTTCCTGGCCCAGGGATTGAAGCTGTGTCTCCTGTATTTGAAACCATCTACCTCAGATTGGGACTTAAGCCCATGTGGCTGGGACTCAAATCCAGCCAAAACCCACAGTACCTGGTTTCAGGACTTAATGAAGCTCAGGTTCTTGATATCTCATTGCAGAAAGAATTCAATGAGAGACAAAGTGATAGGTAAGAAATTGATTTACTCAGATTCAGAGAGGCACACTTCACAGACAAGACTGTAAGCCTTGTAGAGGGCCAGTGCAGCTGTGAAATGTGGCACGGTTAGTTTTTATGGGTTGGGTAATTTCATATGCTAATGAGTGGGAGGATTATTCCAACTATCTTGGGGAAGGGGTGGACCTTTCCAGGAACTGGGCCACTGCCAGCTTGCTCTTTTGACTGTGCCTTGGAATCTTCATGGTGTCTCTGGGCGTGTCATTTAGCTTGCTGATTGAGGATCAAGGTCTAATCAAAGTTGTATAGTCTGCCATCTTCAACACATTTGATTCTAATATTGTGTCCTTGGGTTTTGTCATTCTTTCAAATCTTGTGCCCTTCCCCTTTCCCTCCTGTACACACTGGCAGGTAGATTCTTTACCACCAAGCCACCAGGGAAGCCCATATGACCCATAGATACTTGTTTAATTAATTAATAGATTTCTAGGGATTCAGAATAAGAAAAGGAGGCTGTTGAACATGTCAGTATGCTGTTTTAATTCTTCCTGTGCTTTACAATCTCCCAGATATGCCTGCATTCACTGCCCTGACTAACCTGTTCTCCAGGGGATTTCAGCTATTTGATTTGTACACTTACAAGGTAAGTTCTAGGAAGATTCCAAGGAAGCAGATGAAGAAACGGAGAAATCAGACATGAAAAGATCTGTACTGAGTAAAAAAACAAAGTTGCGTGGGAGAATGGTTATATGGGCTTCTTTACTCAAAAACAAAGAAAGGGACAGCGTCTTATCTGCTTTGATTCTCCTTGATTTGGAAAAAAACCTGATGAGGTAGAGCAAGATAAATACAGGAATAAAGAGCTAATCCACAAGGGAGAACACTGTTATATTGCTCTCACACAGATGTCTGTCCTTACAACACAGGATTTTTTTTTTTTTTTTCTTTCAGGGAGGGTGGGAATAGGGGTAAAAGAGCAATGATTTAAATTGGAATCTCCGGGCAGTCTGTGTTTGGGAATTAGCATTGCATTATTTTCCTGGCTCCCCAACCCTTCTTGTCTTTTAGTTAAGAAACATTTGCCCTGGAACGGTACACAGAGTTTGCATTAGCATCCCTGAGGATAGAACTTTGACCCCACAGACTAAGGAAGCTACAAATGGAAAATTCCAAGTTGCTATACTCTTTTATTTTCATGCTAATGCTTCTACAGAGAGTATTTAAAGAAACAGATGCACAAGAATAAAGAGAGTCCAGGTCTAAGAACTCCTCTGACAACAGAGGAGTTGCTGTTTTTCCAGCAGGGGCTTGTATCTGTCTGTCCCTGCAGAAGTGCAGAGGGGTCAAGGTGAAACCCTGGTTTCATTTTATTAAAAAAGCTGAACTAGCATAGACCAGAAGAATTCTGGATCTGTGTTTCAAATCCGGGTCAAATTTGAAAGTTGTGTTAAGTTTCATTTCACTTCCTTCAGGCTACACTAGTCAACTCTCAAAGATGGATGAGTGTGCCCTTCAGTAAAAGGCACTGGGGAATAAGGATTCCTCGGTCTCCCTTGCCAGTCCACACCTGATCTCAACAGTACTCACCCTTTCCTTAGAGCCAACCCTAAATGGCACCCAGTGTTCTTCCAGTCCACCAGCTACTTGCCTCATATTCGGTATGACAACAATTAAAGAAAAAAAAATTCTCATTTTTTTTTTTAAGAATAACTTTATCCTGGGATTAAATTCTCAAGTTGAAGACTTATCAGAGCACTATGCAAAGCCAAATACTCTCAACATTCTTCTTTTGATATACAAACAAAACATTTACTTCACCACAGGCATGCCCCGCAGAGCAGCAGCATCAGAAAGGTAGAATCATTCAAACTAGCCCCTGCTTCAAGGCTGCTTGGCACATGTGTTCCTCACCTGGATTATGGCCAGAGATTAAACAAGGACTCCACTTGGTCTCTCCCCAAATTCTCTTTAACACTGTGAAACAGCTTTCCTCCAGGATTCCTCCAAGTTTGTCAACTATACAAATTGTTTCATTCCAGCGGTTGCTTTAGAACTTTTATATTCAAAGTGTATGGGACCAACAGTTGGACAGAAATGTAAGAGCAGAGAAGTAGGGGATGGAAGACTTACCCTGAAATTTTGTTTCTGTATTAAACACATGTTTGTGTCTCAGTTTTTAGGTATCTATGAGATGACTTGGAGAAGGAGGTCTTAGACATTTAGAAGCAGAGAATGGAAGGAATAAAGCCTTTTCTTTAGCAGTGGCCGCTCCATGTGATAAGACAAACCTGGCTTTCTCCTCTCACCTATTTGCTTTCCACTCAGTTCCAACCTTCATCCGAGGCCACCGCCCCATACTTCCATCCTCACTCGGCTCTCCCTTCCCTGCATTCTTGGATCTAGCTTAACCACTGCCTTCCATGGGTACGGATTTCCTTCTCCAATTAGACTACAGGATTCCTGAAGGCAGAGCTCATAGCATCTTTTGCACTTCCCACAACCTCCAACACAGGGTTCCTCTCGAAAAACCCATGACTGGCTGACTGATTGAAGAAACAGAAATAGGTCCCTGCAGTGACCTGAAGCATATGGAATTCTGATTAAGGGAACCGAGAAGGCAGAAAGCCCAATTCCACACCCTTCATAAAGTATGCACATCCCAACAAATCCCAAGTTATTGGAAAAGTAACAGCCCCGTCCCCTGACCAACCCCAACCAAGAATTTCATTAGTATGGATAAAGACCCAGAGCAGTAAATATTAATGGCTGGAAGGGGGAACAGGAGGACAGAAGGCTGAACCAAGCAGGTGTTCACTCACTCAATTTCAATCCACTTGCAGCCAACAACGTCATCGTTTGGCCTTCTTGAGCTCGCCGACAGGCCATTTTTCATGATTTTACCATTTCTGGCCAAATGCAAACTTTTTAATTAAATGAACCACACAATTCCAGATGTTTGTTTATTTGTTCCAAAAAAGGTTGTAAAAGCTCTACATGAGGAAAAAACCTGAGGCAGTGGTAAAGTTTTCTATGAGATGAGGAAGCAAACGGGTGGGAAGACCTAAGCCTGGGCAGTTAAGCTTGGGCAGAGCTCTCAGCAGAATGATCTAGACCAAAAGCACTGGCTTCAAAGAGCTCTCCATCCAGAAACCCAAGATTTGGGAATAAGACACCCTGGGCCTTTATTAGTTTTTATAAGAATGTAGCTCATCTTGAGCCAAAGGTCCAAACGAGAACACATTTTTGCGGCCGCTGTGCCTGCTCCTTATATGTTTGCTCCTGTTACCATGAGCTCCACTACATTAATTTCGGCAGCCTTCCATTTAACAGGCTGGATTACAGCTCATGGCTGAGTGACAGTGGGGAATCCTGCAAGAGGGAAGGGAGAGGGGACACAGGCAGAGACTGCAGCTTCCCATGAATCAGGCTGGCTTCCTCGCAGCTGTCTGCTCTCTGGTACCCTCTACCTCTGAGTATACTCAGTCATTAAGTCAGCCAATTGCATTTGTTACAGAATGGTTCTTATATTCCTTCCACTATTCGCCAGCCACTCCATCCTGCAGCATCAAATGCTCGATTATTTCACTATTACCCTAACTGATTCTGTACTTTTAAATTTTGGTTTCCAAAGCAATATCAGAAATACTTTGAATAACATAGGGAGGAAAAGTATTGATTGTCCATTTTCTCTGATACCCGAGCCAGGGATACCCTGAAATCAAACCTTTAGCAACCTCAAACCACAACTCCACCGTGGCCATAAGTTTCCCTTTACATCACCCCCACCCCTGCTCCACTGGCAGTGTTCTGGCCCCAGCTGTGCTCCCCATCTGTTACCAGTTGTTTCCTAAATTACCTGTGCTTGAAACCTGCTCTTTAGAGGCAGTCACGTAACTTGGTGTCAAGAAATCCAAAGTCTCTAAAACTGGGCCACACTCCCTTCAAGGCAATCCCTCAATGGCCTTCTCGAGTCCTGGCTCTTTACTTTCCAATCCCCTTACACACTGCTTGCAGATTAATAACCATAGAGCAGAGCTTCAAATCAAATCTAGATTTAAATTCTACCTGTTCAAGGCCTGTCCTAACACAAACTCATTCTACATAAGAAAACTTATTTCTGAATTTTTCAAAACTGGGTCCCTGCCTCCAATGAGTTCTATCTATCCTCAGGTTTTCTTTGCCCATTCTCTTTTTCTGGAATGTCCTTCTTCTGCCTTCCACCTTCAGCTGTCCTTCAAAGCTCAAGGCCAACACCTAAACAGTCCATACCTAACTACCCTAGCCTTTACTGATTTTCTTTTCTAAGCATTTTTAACACTTGTGGTCTTTACCAAGTAAGGCGACTCTTAATTATATATCTGTTTTGTTGGCATTGCTTCATTTTTGATATATCCTTAATCAGACTATAAATTCTGCCAAGACATATGCCATGTTCTCTAAAGTTCTCCATTTACCCTAACTAACATATACTTTGTTCACAGTGGATAAAAAATAAAGACATACTGGAGGACTCCTTGAATGCTGGTGCTCAGGGCAAAATTTGTCATCTCAGGAGTCACACCTGACCACATCCCAACTCTTCCCTTGCAATGGAAGGCAGAAAAACCAGCCCACATCTTCAAAACTTCAGGACATTTCATCTCCAACTCTGTCAATTCCAGACTCTCCTTTAAAAAAAAAAAATAGAGGGCTGTATTTTTACCACTATTTTTACTTGGTCTCTCTGTTGGTGGAAGGGTTATCCTTTTGACTTCTCATCCTACAGAAGTAAGGATTATTACTGTTGGGAGTGTGGAGCAAGATTCCATTTTCCCCTCTTTGCCTTGCTGCTGGAATGAAAGAACCAAGTCCATAGCCCCTTTGTGTCTGTGAGTGCACCACAGTTCTGCCCAAAGAGTAGAAATAAAGCAATCACAGAGACTGCAAATGAAAAATCATCCTTGGAGAAAAAGGATAGGAAATGGACCCCTATGGATTTCAAATGCTTAAAGGAGGTTGCTTCAAGTTCCTGGCTAAAGTCCATGCCAGTCCTGGTAATAGTCTAACAGATTCATCCATCTTCAGATTCCACTTGGCTTGCTCTTCCATCACTGACAGCTTCCCAGACAGCAAGAGCACACATGCCCATCTATCTATATATATGCGGAAGTTTTAATCTACACCACCCTCCATTCCAATCCACCCAGTCTTGCTCTGCACACAGTGAAGCTATTGACCCTGCAAAGCAGCAGGGAGATGAATTTGATGACCCAGACTAGAGTTTTTAAACCATTTCAGCAAGGTCTAGAATCAAAGGAAAGTACAATTTATTCAGCACTTAGTAAAGTCCTTTTACTTAGGTACAGAGCGCACACACTGAAAATAGACTCCCGCTGCCACACAGATAAAATAAACCTGTCAACCACTACTGTCAAATCACTAGTCACCTCGATTAAATAAAGGAAATTTTAGCATCTCTCAGCATCTGAGACTTTTACCAAGATTATAAGCCCATGAAAGCATTATGAAGGGAAGAAAAAACTAAAGTGAGGGCTTCAGTTGAAAATGTCATCAGAGGGACGTATTTTACATAATTAGAAAATGCTAACAATAGCTCTGCACAGGGAACCAACACCCTCTGCCCCCACACATAGAGGGCAAAGCCAGAACACACATAATCTGAGCCAGGGGAGCCAAGACTATGCAGGTGTTTGCAGGACCCACAGACCAACCGTGTCCCCCTTGGGGAGGAGTGCTCCCACGGCAATTGCCAACTTTTCATTTTCTTTTTCAGTTTTCTTCTCTCTGTCTCTCTTTTTCTCCTTCTCCCTCTGCTGCTATCCCTGCCCACCTCTTTGTTTCTTTTTATCCACAGCTTTCATCTACTTTCCATAGAGGAAAGCTGGATCCATCATGCTTCTCTGAATCGTCAATGAATCAATCACATTTTCTGAGAAATCATTTGATGGTTAGCTCCCTTGAAAAACCAATCAAAATATTCTGGGAGAACAGAAGGCCCCAAATAAACAGGTCACCTTGGTTATGAGTCTAATCTTAGGTGAGAGCTACCTGGCAGAGTCAGCACAACCATGGGATTCCTTATACTATCTTTTTAAATGGTCAGTGAAAACCAACAAGCAATAGGCAAGAAGACTTCTTGTTGCTGAACTGGTAAGAGTTCAGCAAATAAATACACCTATTTCCCTTGAGTCTTTGTTATTATTCTGTGTAGATTCCATTTATAATGATCAAGTCTACTTAAGCCTTCACATTCCCTGTGGGTTGACCTTCGCAAGATGGTAGAAACATGAAAAATAGAAAAGGGATTTTAAATTGTCTTAAGGAGAAAGACTGTTTTCAAATCCTATAAGCTAAAACAAATTATGATGAAGTTTGGTTATCAAGCAGCCCCATCTTGAGCTTTCCTGGAAGTATTCTGCTTGGTGGCATACAGTTTTTGTGGCCAACATTTCCCCATCCCAAACATCTTCACCTACGTTGACACATCTTCATTTATATCCATTTAATTTTCCTCTGATTCATTTCACTTTTGCTTATTTAAATAGTTAAAGCAAAACTCTCTACATTTACGACTTCTGTGAAAATGTGTTTTATGATATCTCAAGCTAAAACTGTTTAAAAAATAAAAAATGCCTGCAGTTTTTCTGTCTTTTTCTTCTTTTTTGGATGACACTCATTGAGCTGCTTCATGGAGAAATACAGAAAAATCAATTGCTAAGCATAAATTGCAATGCACATTAAGGAAACTACGAATGATAACTAATTATGATAAGTTGCTATGTAAATCACTCTGTGACAGTCCCAGCAATCAATTCCCAACACAAATAGACCAAACCCCTGGCTGGAGAAGAGGATGAGCTTCTTACAACTGTGTCAATAAAAATAATGGCAAGATTTCCAACAATTCATAGAAGTAGGGAATTATCATCCCCAAGCAAATTTTCATAACAGATTCCCTCTCAGCTTCTTGCTCGCTTTCATACTTTTAAAGTCCAGTGCATAATATGACAAGCTAACTATGGTACATCTTCCAGATTGTTTAATCATTGGGAGGTAGGGGTAGTAATAATTCAGGGATGTTCACTAGTTTTGCAGTTACTTTGCAAAATGGGTGTGTGCATACAACTGGAATGAGACCCTCACCATGATAACTGTTGGCAAGGTAGGATTACGGTACATGTGCTGACTTGTCTGTTTTACTTGGGCACTGCCACTATCCACTCCTGAGGTTTTCTCTGCAGATCAGAGGAGAAACTAGAAACTACATTTCCCAAAATCTCCTCTGTGCATGGTTCTTGGTTAGAGCAGGCCAAAGAGAGAGACAGTATGATTTGGAAATCCAAAAAGAAGGGGCAGGGCAACAATTGGGTAGTCCATAAAGTCTGAAGAACTGAGTGCTGTTTTTTCCTCATAAAAGTTAGTAGGAGATGCCCAAGGATTTCTGAGATGCACAGAAATGGTCCATCAAGCTCTTAAGAATCACAGGTCTCAGAGCTGAGACTCGGGGTAACACCTACCCTGTCAGACCTTTCCTGCATGTGTAAGCCCCTCATTCCTTACAATAAAGTCTTTCATAATTTGAATAGTGTGCATTAAATTTTCCCTGTCTGAATTTAGACTGGTACCAGAGCATTTTCCTCTTTGGCTTTTCAAACCGTCTCTGCTTCTGCATGTATAGATTTGTAATTTTTTTATAAAAGGGTGTCAGAAAGGCGTAACAGGCAATTCTTTTGACAGAACAGGCAAGGATGCCATACTTTGTCACAACCTTCACACAGGCTTTGGGAATGCACCCCTGACAGTGGACAGCTCCAGGCTGTGCCTTTTCCTGTACGTTCTCTCCTCTTTCCTCCAGCACAGTGCCACAGTGAATCCTGCATCTGCTTCATGCATCCTGTGTAAAGGACAAATAACCGGGGTGGCCTGGGATCCAAGGACACAGAGTCTGGATTTTTTCCTTTCTTATGTTGCTGAGTGATTCAGTCTTTCCTAGCAATTGTTGCGGGTGTCCTCCTCTGTTAAATGAGAACAGTAATATTTACCCTCCGGACCTTATTGGGTGTATTGATGGTCTCTGCTCTAAATAGAAATGTTTTCCCAAAATACACAATGGTTAATAAAGATGCAAATTCTACTTCTAATAGCTACTAGATAAAAAGTAGCAATATATGGCTTTCGGGGGTACATCCTATGGCCAGGATATATTGAAAGAGACATTTCTCCCACAAACACTTCAACATTCCTCATAAATGTGGCTACCCCCTGAAGATGTAGCGTGCAGACCATCACTAGGTAGCAGCTGGCATCACTGATACAGCACCATGTCCCCATATTTTCAAGACATGCTCAGAACTAGAGGAGAATTCTCAGAGATTTTAAGTGGACTATTCTAAAACTCTATCTTTACCACAACCTGCATCTTATTGAGAGTCCACTCCCTTCTCTGAGAGCTTCTGTACTAGTACAAGAATTCCATAAGTTGCTTTAATTCATCCTATTTCTTTCTATCAGCCAAAGACCAGAGTCTGAAAACTATGACTTCAAAATAATGATCTACTTGGAAGTTCTGCAATATGGCTAAATGCTGTCTGGCAGTGAACCAACAGATAGAGCTCCCATCCAAGATGACTTGGGTTTCTGAAAGCAACAGAGTTGAGGTCTGCCATTTCTAAGACTGGCCTCTCCCTCCAGTATGTGCTCACCCCCAAAGGCAGATGGATCTCCTTCCTCAGATGCAATCAAGTTACCTTGCAATATATGTGCAACCAGGTACTTAGATAACAACAAGAGGTACCAAAGTTACTGCCTTTCCCCTGGGTTTCTATCACTCATCATTTACTGAACAAATATTTATGGATCTCTGATTAAGTAGGAGGTCCTGTGACAGGCACTGAAGATACAGTGGTATGTAAACAAACACCAGGACCTCCAAGCTCCACCCCACCCCATCTCCATCGAAAGCTGCCATCCAGGAAAACAGCCTCTGAAAAGGGAAAACTGACTGAATGCAAATGGATAGAGTGGGATCAGAGGAGCTTTCCTNAAGCAAAACTCTCTACATTTACGACTTCTGTGAAAATGTGTTTTATGATATCTCAAGCTAAAACTGTTTAAAAAATAAAAAATGCCTGCAGTTTTTCTGTCTTTTTCTTCTTTTTTGGATGACACTCATTGAGCTGCTTCATGGAGAAATACAGAAAAATCAATTGCTAAGCATAAATTGCAATGCACATTAAGGAAACTACGAATGATAACTAATTATGATAAGTTGCTATGTAAATCACTCTGTGACAGTCCCAGCAATCAATTCCCAACACAAATAGACCAAACCCCTGGTTGGAGAAGAGGATGAGCTTCTTACAACTGTGTCAATAAAAATAATGGCAAGATTTCCAACAACTCATAGAAGTAGGGAATTATCATCCCCAAGCAAATTTTCATAACAGATTCCCTCTCAGCTTCTTGCTCTCTTTCATACTTTTAAAGTCCAGTGCATAATATGACAAGCTAACTATGGTACATCTTCCAGATTGTTTAATCATTGGGAGGTAGGGGTAGTAATAATTCAGGGATGTTCACTAGTTTTGCAGTTACTTTGCAAAATGGGTGTGTGCATACAACTGGAATGAGCCCCTCACCATGATAACTGTTGGCAAGGTAGGATTACGGTACATGTGCTGACTTGTCTGTTTTACTTGGGCACTGCCACTATCCACTCCTGAGGTTTTCTCTGCAGATCAGAGGAGAAACTAGAAACTACATTTCCCAAAATCTCCTCTGTGCATGGTTCTTGGTTAGAGCAGGCCAAAGAGAGAGACAGTATGATCTGGAAATCCAAAAAGAAGGGGCAGGGCAACAATTGGGTAGTCCATAAAGTCTGAAGAACTGAGTGCTGTTTTTTCCTCATAAAAGTTAGTAGGAGATGCCCAAGGATTTCTGAGATGCACAGAAATGGTCCATCAAGCTCTTAAGAATCACAGGTCTCAGAGCTGAGACTCGGGATGACACCTACCCTGTCAGACCTTTCCTGCATGTGTAAGCCCCTCATTCCTTACAATAAAGTCTTTCATAATTTGAATAGTGTGCATTAAATTTTCCCTGTCTGAATTTAGACTGGTACCAGAGCATTTTCCTCTCTGGCTTTTCAAACCGTCTCTGCTTCTGCATGTATAGATTTGTAATTTTTTTATAAAAGGGTGTCAGAAAGGCGTAACAGGCAATTCTTTTGACAGAACAGGCAAGGATGCCATACTTTGTCACAACCTTCACACAGGCTTTGGGAATGCACCCCTGACAGTGGACAGCTCCAGGCTGTGCCTTTTCCTGTACGTTCTCTCCTCTTTCCTCCAGCACAATGCCACAGTGAATCCTGCATCTGCTTCATGCATCCTGTGTAAAGGACAAATAACCGGGGTGGCCTGGGATCCAAGGACACAGAGTCTGGATTTTTTCCTTTCTTATGTTGCTGAGTGATTCAGTCTTTCCTAGCAATTGTTGCGGGTGTCCTCCTCTGTTAAATGAGAACAGTAATATTTACCCTCCGGACCTTATTGGGTGTATTGATGGTCTCTGCTCTAAATAGAAATGTTTTCCCAAAATACACAATGGTTAATAAAGATGCAAATTCTACTTCTAATAGCTACTAGATAAAAAGTAGCAATATATGGCTTTCGGGGGTACATTCTATGGCCAGGATATATTGAAAGAGACATTTCTCCCACAAACACTTCAACATTCCTCATAAATGTGGCTACCCCCTGAAGATGTAGCATGCAGACCATCACTAGGTAGCAGCTGGCATCACTGATACAGCACCATGTCCCCATATTTTCAAGACATGCTCAGAACTAGAGGAGAATTCTCAGAGATTTTAAGTGGACTATTCTAAAACTCTATCTTTACCACAACCTGCATCTTATTGAGAGTCCACTCCCTTCTCTGAGAGCTTCTGTACTAGTACAAGAATTCCATAAGTTGCTTTAATTCATCCTATTTCTTTCTATCAGCCAAAGACCAGAGTCTGAAAACTATGACTTCAAAATAATGATCTACTTGGAAGTTCTGCAATATGGCTAAATGCTGTCTGGCAGTGAACCAACAGATAGAGCTCCCATCCAAGATGACTTGGGTTTCTGAAAGCAACAGAGTTGAGGTCTGCCATTTCTAAGACTGGCCTCTCCCTCCAGTATGTGCTCACCCCCAAAGGCAGATGGATCTCCTTCCTCAGATGCAATCAAGTTACCTTGCAATATATGTGCAACCAGGTACTTAGATAACAACAAGAGGTACCAAAGTTACTGCCTTTCCCCTGGGTTTCTATCACTCATCATTTACTGAACAAATATTTATGGATCTCTGATTAAGTAGGAGGTCCTGTGACAGGCACTGAAGATACAGTGGTATGTAAACAAACACCAGGACCTCCAAGCTCCACCCCACCCCATCTCCATCGAAAGCTGCCATCCAGGAAAACAGCCTCTGAAAAGGGAAAACTGACTGAATGCAAATGGATAGAGTGGGATCAGAGGAGCTTTCCTTGGAGCTGTGGTGTTTCAGCTTATACCTGAGTAGGCGTTAGTGATGTGAAAGAAAAGAGTTAGAATCTATATTGCCCCTCAGGGAGCTTGTGCATTTATGAGACGTTCAAGACATACACAGACCTGACCTGTGTTGTATAAAGCAGAACATAAGCAACTACACAAAGGAGATAAGGGCTTCGCAGCTGGCTCAGCAGTAAAGAATCCGTCAGCCAATGCAGGAGACACAGGTTCACTTCCTGGTCCAGGATAGTCCCCTGGAGAAGGAAACGGCAACGCACTCCAGTAGTCTTGCCTGGAAACCCCCATGGACAGAGGAGCCTGATGTGCTACAGTCCATGGGGTCGCAAAGAGTCAGACACAACTTAGCAAATGAACAACAACAAAGGAGATAAAGAAGGGGGGAAATTGCATGAAGGTACAATAATTCAACATCTCACAGAGGAAGCACAAAGCACTGGGCATCACTGTCTCTAGGAGGTTTGGATTATCTATACATTATAGATGGAAAAATAGAGTCCCCTTGACTCCTGATCATTATTCTGAGCTCAGACTTCTCTTGCATTTGAATCTACAGTCCTTAGGACATGGATCTCTGGCTATCAAACTCGACATTGGAAGTTACATAAAAGGACAAGCACAGGGAAAATGGCATGTATAGAAAAATAGCAATTTGTACATGAACTACTACCTACCAGTTTGGGTAGTCGCTGGTGCGGAATGAAAAGAGATTGGGAACCAGATGAATCAAAAATTATTTGCAAACAGAATTTCCACTTAGGACTTTACAGACTGAGTTCAGATATCATGGAGGATTTCACCTGGGAAACAACTGGTGTAATTTGCCTTTATAACGTGGAAGTACCTCTCTGGATAAACGTCTGTAGGCCGTTTCCATGGAAATATTAACAAATGACCCTCAGGGAGTTTGGTGATCTAAGGAATCAGAAACTTAGAATAATTTCTTTAACTTAAATACAAAACAAACAAAAAAAAACCAAGATGTCATTAAGTGGTTTCATTCTGGTGCTGAAAACTATTGTCTTCCTCATTTGTCACTGCATGATTCAACCCAAGCTGAAATATAGTAGTCTTATATTTTCCCTACACATATCAGCCCAATAGTAATTCAGCCTAATGGGCATCTTTGGTTCTCTCTTTCTGGTCTCCTCATGACCATAAGTCCAAAGACCTGGCCTTCACTTCATGATGCTGACTTGCTTTTTCAACATCCGAGTACTTTTAGGCAATGAATGTATTAAACGTGTATTAATTGCTCAGGAAAATCAAGACATCTGTCCTGGCTTCCATTAAATAACACTTTTTCCATTGGTGTTATACTCTGATGTCATTCAAGAGTGTCTATTTTAACCCAAACCACACTAGGCATTTTTCCGTATTCCAAGTATTACCCAAGTATCTTCAAAACTTATTGCTTTATATTCCTTTCCTTCAAGGTTCAGATTTTTTATTTTACTGTTACAATGACAGATGACCTTTGCTCTGTTACTGATGACTATCACTTATTTGATCAAGTCCTCCTTGAGAAATCTCAATTTCATGGCCAGATGAACTGAAGCAGACTTGAGGGCTCTGAGACTTCAGTTTCTAGTCATGTAATCAACACAAACTCAATCAATTCAAATACAAGAGTCTAATAAATAAATCCATGAGACTATGATGCAAGGCTTAATTTGTTATTCCTTCTAGACAGGGTATAATAATTTGTGTAGAGGAATCCCCCCCCTACCCCTGTGAAAAACAGTCTCTAAAAGGATATACTCAAAACCTTCATAAGAATATTCAGAAGAGATCTGTTCACACCCCTCAAAAACACATTGGCAGCTATTTATGCCACTTGATGTTGAGCAAAATTGATTTTCACAAATCATACACATCCAGAATGGAATCACAACTGAATCAACCCTAATTAAACCAATGCATATTAATTATGTGTTAATTAATATTATTTATTAATTAATTAAACCAACTCCACTGAATCCAGACATCAAACAGAAAACACAAGTCCAAGTCACAGATACCTGGAATCCTACCGAATATCAGTGTGTCATTTACCCAAAGCCCCCACGTCTCCCTAGAGGGCCAGTTCCATCACTTCCTGATAATCTCTACAGACTTGGCTCCTACCCACCCATCCTGCAAGGCAGCTTGGATGACAAAGCTGGAAGAGCCCTTATTCAGTGTCCCTTGAATTTCCAGGGGAATTTCCTGCTTGGGGAAGCAATGTTTAAAAGTATGTAGAGCCCTCAACTTAAGCCTGTTCTTACTTACCCTTGGAAGGTAGATTCATAACTATGAAATATGACTGTGGTCATAATTAGAATAAAAAGGGGTAAACAAATTACATCACTTGGCCTCTTCCTGTCCTAACCAATTACAACAGAACTGATCGCATGGTCCTTGGTTTAAACAGCCAGGCTGGAGATAAAGCATGTTTAAACTATATTCCTTGCAGACTCTAGAGATGACAATAGAAATTCAAGGCTTTGAAAGAGCTAGGTAAGACAAATTAAATTTTCAAGGATCAGAGGATTCAAGGAAAACTGCATATTGATTCTATCCTTTTAGCTGTAATGTAGAGTTCACTCATTTAGAAATTACAGATTTCAACAATAATACTCCCAAACAGTGACACTTTTACAAATATTAGTGAGTTTCCCAATTTCTCTCCACCACTTTCTCTGGAGATAATGACCTCCTTTGTAACTTTTGAGTGTGATAATCTCTGATTAAAGAAAAAAAAAAATCACAAAATTATATCCCACCATAAACCTATTTGCCTTCCCAATAGACTGCCACTAAATTCTATTTAATATGAGTCAAAATTACTAGGCTTGACAGGTATGCTTTTCTCATCACAGGCTTGAAAAGCACTTGTTCCATCCAAAGTGCCAAGGCAGCAGTGATGATCCCCAAGCTCCGCAGAGCCCGGTATCTCTCCCTGCAGCCACAAAATGCAATAAAAACCAGGGTTCCTACCTCGGTGACTGGTGAGTTCCCTGGAAGCAGAAGGCAGGGGTGTGTAGCGGCTCTTAGGAGAGACAACAACACTGTCACTGGAGGCCTGTGTGAAAAAAAAAAAGCACACCAACATGAGCAACGCCAAACACTAAACACTTCTGTTTACCAAACTTGTCTCCTTGGGATCTGGGTTGGGAGAACATGGCTCTTCTTAGCAAGCAAGAGCTGTCTCTGTTGAGATAATATTTTGGTAAGTGTCGGGTCAAATACAATGCTTTGAGGGGACTTGGTACCGGTGGAAGGGATCTGAGACAAGGGGATGGTTTGTTTATTGAGTGGAATTTTGAGGAGGAGAAGGAAAAGAGATGTTGAGGGCAGGAAATGATGCAGACTTAGATTTCTGTCACAGTTATTCCCCAATAGATTTCTACCCAAAATTCCCACAGATTAAACGCTTACTGTACATAAATTTCTACGGAACCAGTGAAGAGGCTGAGCTCGGCCTGCAGGGTGTATGGGACAAACAGGGCTGGTTTACTGGGCCCAGTGCGGCATGGAGACAGGGGAAAGGTGAAGACATAAGCAGCATGAAGTGACCCTAGAGAAGGATACGTGATACCAAAGACCTTGCAGTTGGGGTTGTGGCTACATTTAACGAAAGCACTAAAAAAAATCATCTGAAATTTGAAGTACAATGGTTATCAACAAAACTTTGCCATTTGGAGGGCTGAGAGAAAAATGATATGAAATCTATCTGTGAAGATGCTTTTTTTTCCTACATGCAAAGTTCTTTAACCATCCACCTTGATATGGTGTGACCCAGGCTGCTCTCTTTCTCTAGTTAGTGATACACCCATGGGGGCTAAGGTGTGAGGAAAGGCCACACCTGGAGAGCCAGGTGTCACTCAGGGCTTCTGACCAGTATGTCATATTCAGAGTGAGGTAGCATGGAACACGAGGCATCACTACTGCATTCTTACTGAGACTTCTGAATCAAACACGACTTTTTTTTTTTTTAATATCCTAAAAAGAACATCTGCTAGGATCAAAATCCTAAGCTTACAACCTTTCCAAGCTTCATGAAAAAGTAAATTTCATTAATGCTACATTTTTCTTTCTGGAAAAGGAAATGCATTCTATGGGATATATTTGCCCTAGTAGGAGCAGGCCTTTTCTCCAAAGAGATTATAGACATTATAGGAATCAAAACTAAGTAGGAGATTAGACCTACTTGCTACAAAAACCCTTTAAACTCTGTTTCTGACATTTGAGATGTTTGATTAAGCGGCTTTCAGTGGAGACTTAGAGAAAGAGTTCTGAATGGTGCAAAAGCAGAAGCTATGTCCCTAAGGTAGAGAAAGATTTTGGGTAGCATTACTAAACTCCAGCAGCAAGAGAAATATACTGTGTTTAAAGGTGGATCCAAGGGTATTGGGTCCAGAAAGGTCAAAGTTCAGTCGCTAAGAAAAACATTTGAAAAAGTACCTAAAGACTTTTTCAGATGCTGTATTCATATAAAACAATCAGCAATTAGATTAAAATTCAAACACTAGAATCACCAGGTGCTTCTCCATTTGGCATTCAAGGTCTCCTGTAATCCCTATTTGATCAATCAGTTCAGTTCAGTCACTCAGACCTGTCCGACTCTTTGAGACCCCATGAATCGCAGCACGCCAGGCCTCCCTGTCCATCACCAACTCCCAGAGTTCACTCAGACTCGCGTCCATCGAGTCAGGGATGCCATCCAGCCATCTCATCCTCTGTCGTCCCCTTCTCCTCCTGCCCCCAATCCCTCCCAGCATCAGAGTCTTTTCCAAGGAGTCAGCTCTTCTCATGAGGTGGCTAAAGTACTGGAGTTTCAGCTTTAGCATCATTCCTTCCAAAGAAATCCCAAGGCTGATCTCCTTCAGAATGGATTGGTTGGATCTCCTTGCAGTCCAAGGGACTCTCAAGAGTCTTCTCCAACACCACAGTTCAAAAGCATCAGTTCTTCGGTGCTCAATAGGGATTCCCTATTTGATCAATGAGACACAAAGATAATGTTCTAAGTATGGTGTCTATTCATATGCTGCTCCTGCTTGAGGCAGGGGAGGAGCAATGGGGGCTCACCTTCCACAGATCTACTATACTTCCTCTGCAAGAGGCCAGAGCTTCTCTCCCTGTCAATGTTTCTGCTCCATCTCATTGCTAAAAAAGCCTGAAAACCCAAGATGAGTTTTAGGTTGCTATATTGTGATGTTTCTTGGTACTTTTAATCTCAATTTGGGCTGTTGACAATTTGATGACAGCTTTTCCTAAAATTACTAGAAGAAACTACCTTTCAGCAAATATCTCTGACTGGGCAAAACATTCAAGTTTTGTAACCAAGAGTAAAATAGTGATTTAAGTTTTATTTCCAGTTTTAGTCAAAGCAAAAATTGTGTGGCTTTAGTTCTGTTTTGCAGTCATCATTCTATGCCTAGCATTTAATTACTTTTCTGCTCAGTGTCCATTTATAAACTCAAGTCATGGAAAAGAATCCAGGAAGAGAACAATTTTGCAAACTATGCCTTTTGGTGAGACTTTCGTGGCTGGATGTTTGGGAAAACTGCTACAAACCAAGATTCTAAATACCAGTTCTTTGACTTGACTTTTAGCAAAATGAAGTCCATGTGATCTTCTTAATAGTGATGTTGAAAATTATGCTTAGAAGATTGATTCAGAAAAGCACAATCATATGAAAGAGGTGGACAAAACAGTGTCTTAAATTTGCACATTACCTGTCCCTGAATAAAGACCTACCCTTGAAACTGAAGCAATACACTCATAGTATATCAAGAATGAGATAATAGAAACACTAGTGGAAATTTTTAAATAATGTTTTCCTTTATGTGGATAAAGCAGCTATGCCCAAAATGGGATCAGGAAAATTGGGGTAAATCAGACTCCTCAGAACTACAAATGATTCTCAAATCTTTAAGTACTTGGCAAATTTTCTAACGATCCATGGCAAAAAATTACACTTCCACATTTTACTTTATGAATCTCCCTGTTAGAGGATTTTTGTAACATCTACAATAAAATATTAGCATTCAGAATATCTGTCTCTAAATAAATTAAAATGTAATAAAAATGGACAAAAAAAATAATAAGACAATTCAAAGAAGAGAAAACCCGAGTGGCCAATAAATAAAAGAGAAGATGGTCAAATTCACTAGCCTTAAGGACATCTCAGATTAAAACAAAGTACAATTTTTTGTTCATCATAGTTGGCAGATTTTTAAGTTTCATAATAAAGAGTGCCACAGAGAACCAAGGGCAACAAAACTCCTCACCTCTCATCTTTTGCCAGTGGGAATGTACATTGGTTCAACCACTTAGGGGAGTAATTTAGCAATATCTAATAAAACTGAAAATTGGCACTGCAATTCCCTTTAAAATATACACACTATGGAAAATTTTACTCAGGTCTGTAAGGTAGAACATAAACAATGTTTATTGCAGCATTATTTACAACAGAACAAAGTGGAAATAATTCAAATGTCTATCAATGAGGAAAATGGATAAATAAAATGTTGTATATTCATATGACAGAATAATATTTAGCACTTAAGAGCAATAAAGCTGATTTATAGATCTCAATTTGAATAGGTCTAAAAATTTAATGCAAAGTGAAAATGCAAGTCGCAAATGGTGAATGCAGTTTGATACTATTTATGTAAATGTGTAGTTCTTTGATCTCATGTGTACATGGAAAGATCTAAAAAATATAAAAGTTAAATATTAAACCCATGAAAATGGTTGGCCCTACCAGAGAGCAGAGTAAGAGAGCTGGGGCTAATGGGAAGTGGGGAGCTGAAATTTTACATGAAAGGTTTATTTCTTTTATTGAAACATAACACTTGAAAAAAAAAAACACAACATATTAGAAAATACAAATCTTGTAGGGTAACTAAGTGTGCTTGTTATTTTTCAAACTTTTCTACATTTTTTGAATGTCTCAAAATTAAACATGAAAATTGAAAAAACAGGCTCCTGTTTCTACCTAATCCATACATCTGATGTTGAAAACCCATAATTAGAGGACACTTTCTCTAACAGTTTTCCAGTACTTGCACAAAATGAATTAAGGCCATCTCTGGTTGGCTTTTTTTGGTGAAATATCCCAGTTCTAATTCTTCTTAAGTTACTGAATGTAACAACAGAATAGAAAAAGCTGATAAATAGCAATAAATATAAATCCCCCACTTCATGCCAAGGCTTAAAATGCTTATTCTACCTGGTAAGTCTTTCTACTTAAGACTGGCCAAAGCATATGTAGGTTTTTGTACTTGTCTCCTACTCACAATTGGAGAGGTACTAATAATTTTTTAAACTCACATCAATAATGATAATGATCACTAATATACTGTGCTCTGCAATTTCCATCATGCAGAAAGGAAGGTAGAACTTTGGCAACCTCACTGGAAAAGATTTAACGAAATACAGTAAAAGAGACTTGCAAAGTGAGAACTTCATTCTGCAGTTCCAGAAAACAAATGTCTTCTGATGAACTGTACAATTCAAGCCCCCTCCCATTGGGTGCATTCCACGGAAACCTGCATTCCAGCGGATATGTCTGAATATCATGGATGCCCGGAAGGAACATGATACAGACCACAGGAGGAGATATTTGGCAGGCTTCAAAACAAGAAGGGGGCAGCTACAAAGTTGTTTAATAACCATAAATCTCCAACTATTTTTCACAAAATACCATCTAAGACCAGAGCTCCACAACTCATTCCCCATCACTCAGCTCAAGTGGAGTGCTCTGGCATGCTCACTCACCCTTAAATCATACACTGCATAAAGTGATCCTAGGTCTGGGAAATTTGTCAGCCTCTTTCAAGTAAAAGCAATCTTCGCTTTTCATCACAATTCATTCCCTGAAACTGTGGTACAAAGCTGACTCTTCTAAAAACATTTATTTTCTCTCATAAGAAAAAGTGTCATTTAGTTATCAAGGATTTAATAACCACCTACTATATGCCAGGCCCTTTGCAGAGATTACCAAGGAAAATAAAATCAGGACCTTAGTTGCATTCACAACTCATCAAAAAAAAAAAAAAAAGATTAATGCTGGTTAGTAAGAGTCACCAACTCATAGCCTGATCCCCATATTTTGCATCATCCAGAACTTTGACCTTAACCTCTATGATGACAGCTGAACACATGGATCAGTAATTACATTCTTGCTTGTTTCTTCTTCATACTAACAGAGAGCTTTCAAGATTAACTCTATTAAATTTCTGAGATTAACTATACTATTAACCCCGGTACCCGACATGCTGCCAGAAATACAGAAAGATGTCAATGCATAATGCTTGAATGAATAAAACATTTTAATGTCAAAGAGAAAACTATATACCATGACTATAATTCAACACAAAAGCACGAGCCAAGTTGCCAGAAGCAGAGATAAAGACTTGACAGCATCTCAAGGATTAAAAGCCACAGAACCAGCCTAAAGATGGAGTCTTCCGACCTGCTCACAGGGAGAGGCACCACGCCTTCCAGTGTGAAGGTAGGAAGCCTCCACCATAGACGCAATGTGTTGGAAGGTGGAGGAACAGGAGTAACTGTATTCTTGTCCAGCCACAGAAGCCAAGAAAAATGAGAGAAAAATAAAGGGTAAGAAGGGATGAGGGTGAATCAGGAACCAAAGGATCAAGAAAGGATACAACTGGGCAAAAGGCAGAGTCAGATCAAGAGCGGAGCATTCAGAGGACTGACTGGTGGGGTGGGGGCATGATTCAGAGCAGAAGTCAGAAGGGGCGGTTTGGGTGGAGGGCTGCACCAAAGACTCTCTGAAATCAGGAAGCCCTTTGCAGGCAAAACCACCTCTGAGTTCGCCATTGCTTTTATCTGATCTAAAGGAGCTCTAGTTCTGCCAGTGCCTAAAACGTCATTAGGCACAGAGTTGCAGTTCTGAAATGCTTCTGGGAGAAAAATGGAAAGAAAGACTATAGATTGGCCAGTTTGGGGACCTTTACACAAATAACCAAGTCATAGAATGTAAGAGCTGTAAAAGACCTTTTCAGTCATCGAGAGTAGTGGTTTCCAAAATATTTTAGCAGATATTTATATAATAAAAAAACCATCTAAATACTGAACATTATGGAAATAATCATAATTATTTACAGAAACCAAATATAAACTAAATATGCTAAATTTTTATTACACAATATTAAGTGAACATAGTAAATATAAGAATAGTATTGATATATCTGTTGCTATTTTTAACATAATATTTGCAGTGGGTAAAAGGGTAAAAGTTAATAGGCAAAGATGGAAAGATTTTTGTGAACAATGTGGTTTGCAATGATTTGATTTTTAAAACTTATTTAATGGTGTCATTGCTTTTGGTGGTTTAAAATATTTAAAAATTAAAATCCTACCAGGGCTAATGAGAAACAACACACTTTCCATCAAGTATCCCCTGAGAAATCTATATGCAGGTCAAGAAGCAAGTTAGAACTGGACATGGAACAAAAGACTGGTTCCAAATCGGGAAAGGAGTATGTCAAGATTGTATATTGTCACCCTACTTATTTAATTTATATGCAGAGTACATCATGAGAAACGATGGACTGGATGAAGTAAAAGCTGGAATCAAGATTGCCGGGAATACTATCAATAATCTCAGATATGCAGATGACACCACCCTTATGGCAGAAGGCAAAGAAGAACTAAAGAGCCTCTTGATGAAAGCGAAAGAGGAGAGTGAAAAAGTTGGCTTAAAACTCAACATTCAGAAAACTAAGATCAGGGTGACTAGTCGCATTAGCTCATGGCAATAAATGGGGAAACAATGGAAACAGTGACAGACTTTATTTTGGGGGGCTCCAAAATCACTGCATATGGTGACTGAAGGCATAAAATTAAAAGACACTTGTTCCTTAGAAGAAAAGCTATGACCAATCTAAACAGCACATTAAAAAGCAAAGACATTACTTTGCCAACAAAGGTCCATCTGGTCAAAGCTATGGTTTTTCCAGTAGTCATGTATGGATGTGAGAACTGGACAATAAAGAAAGATGAGCACCGAAGAATTGATGCTTTTGAACTGCAGTGTTGGAGAAGACCCTTCAGAGTCCCTTGGACTTCTAGGAGATCCAACCAGTCCATCTGAAAGGATTGAGAAATCTATATGCAGGTCAAGAAGCAAGTTAGAACTGGACATGGAACAAAAGACTGGTTCCAAATCGGGAAAGGAGTATGTCAAGATTGTATATTGTCACCCTACTTATTTAATTTATATGCAGAGTACATCATGAGAAACGATGGACTGGATGAAGTAAAAGCTGGAATCAAGATTGCCGGGAATACTATCAATAATCTCAGATATGCAGATGACACCACCCTTATGGCAGAAGGCAAAGAAGAACTAAAGAGCCTCTTGATGAAAGCGAAAGAGGAGAGTGAAAAAGTTGGCTTAAAACTCAACATTCAGAAAACTAAGATCAGGGCGACTAGTCGCATTAGCTCATGGCAATAAATGGGGAAACAATGGAAACAGTGACAGACTTTATTTTGGGGGGCTCCAAAATCACTGCATATGGTGACTGAAGGCATAAAATTAAAAGACACTTGTTCCTTAGAAGAAAAGCTATGACCAATCTAAACAGCACATTAAAAAGCAAAGACATTACTTTGCCAACAAAGGTCCATCTGGTCAAAGCTATGGTTTTTCCAGTAGTCATGTATGGATGTGAGAACTGGACAATAAAGAAAGATGAGCACCGAAGAATTGATGCTTTTGAACTGCAGTGTTGGAGAAGACCCTTCAGAGTCCCTTGGACTTCTAGGAGATCCAACCAGTCCATCTGAAAGGAAATCAGCCCTGAATATGCAATGGAAGGACAGATGCTGAAGCTGAAATTCCAATACTTTGGCCACCTGATGCGAAGAACTGACTCAGTGGAAAAGACCCTGATGCTGGGAAAGAGTGAAGACAGGAGGAGAAGGGGATAACAGAGGATGAGATGGTTGGATGGCATCACCGACTCAATGGACATGAGTCTGAGCAAGCTCTGGGAGTTGGTGATGGACAGGGAAGCCTGGTGTGCTGCAGTCCATGGGGTCACAAAGAGTTAGACATGACTGGGTGACTGGACTGAACTGAATTGATCTTTCCAGTCCCTCCCATCAGAGGACAAGGAGACGTGACAGAAGGAGGGGGCATAGGAGTTAAGGAGGAAGGAGAAGGGGGCAGAAAAGAAAGGGGGCATGGAGTGGGATAGGAACAAATGTTTCCTAAATGCTTTCTAAGTCTAATGGTTTCCCAGTGTATGCGTATATCCTATTACTACTCTCATCCACAAAAAGAGAAAACTGAGACCCAGAGAGTATAAGTCACGTGCCCAAGGCCATACAGTTCTAAAATCTACAGTGGGATTAAAAACCAAGTCAGCCTGATTCTCAAACTCCAAGGAGTTTCGCCAGTTCCACACCTTCTTGGCAGCAGAGACCCCAGGTCTTTACGATACTCCTCTCCTGACCATTGCTCCACCTTGCCTCCTGCTACTGTCAATGGTGCTCTTGTCTGGCCTCTTTTGCAGGACTGCCAAATTCCTGGGTGCAGGGGCCAAGATCTGTGTTAATAGCGAATGCCTTATAGCTCCTAACAAACCAACCTCTCCAAGCATTAAGAAAGGATTATCAAGTGAGAGAGAATTTACAAATACCTTGGGAAATTTTAAAGGTAGAACATCCTATCTTTAAAGAAACAGTCATCTTTGTCCACAGAAATATGATAGAATACAAGTTAATACCTTGCTGCTAATCATTAATCCTTGCAGAGGATTTAGTTTGTGTCATATGTTCAAACAAAAGGTAATATATTACAACCCCCAAGTGATGAGGGTCTATATATGATTATGTATATGTGTCACATGTCTTGAGCACTCTTTATATGGAGTCATTTTAAGCACACTCTTTCATTTAACTGTCTCAACAACCTTAAGATAGAAATATCATTATTACTATCATTTTATAAGCAAGACAGTTGGGATTTAGAGAGATTAAACAACTTGCCTGAGAGCATTCAGCTAGTATATGGAGAATTTAGAATTCCAACTAACACAGCTTGATTTCACAGCCTGAATCCCAACCATTCTGCAATGAATTTGATGTTCGAAGGAACTTAGCGAAGAAAACCTTCTTGAGTTTAGTACATATACTAAGGTAAGCAATACATTTCTAGTGCTAGTGCTAAGTCACTTCAGTCATGTCCAACTCTTTACAACCTTACGGACTTTAGCTGACCAGGCTCCTCTGTTCATGGGATTCTCCAGGCAAGGATACTGGAGTGGGTTGCCATGTCCTCTACCAGGGGATCCCCCAACCCAGGGATTGAACTAGCATCTTGTACATCTGCATTGAGATATGATTAAATTCATGTGAATATGCAATGTGTTTTGTGGTCTGACATATTAATAAAACCATTAAGTTATTTATTAAAAATAACTATGTAATGTAGATGCAGAGGACTTCAGATCTCTTTTGCCCTTTGGGGTTGACATAACCAATGGTATCTAGCGTCAACCTGTACCAGCTCACAAAAGCCAATGGTTAACTTTTCAGGAATGCCATATTTAAGTTGATAAACACAGTTGTTATTTAAAATTTGATTATATATACTTATTATTGGATAAATAATATTAAAAGTAAAGGAAATATATATCCAAACTCAGCACTTTCTGTTTTATAAACTTTACTACTACTTATGCTCTGGAATGCTCAAACTACCACACAATTGCACTCATCTCACACGCTAGTAAAGTAATGCTCAAAATTCTCCAAGCCAGGCTTTAGCAATACATTTTAGAAAAGGCAGAGGAATCAGAGATCAAATTGCCAATATCTGCAGGATCATCGAAAAGGCAAGAGAGTTCCAGAAAAACATCTCTTTCTGCTTTACTGACTATGCCAAAGCATTAGACTGTGTGGATCACAATAAACTGTGGAAAATTCTGAAAGAGATGGGAATACCAGACCACCTGACCTGCCTCTTGAGAAATATGTATGCAGGTCAGGAAGCAACAGTCAGAACTGGACATGGAATNGTTGAGCTGTTTCAAATCCTGGAAGATGATGCTGTGAAAGTGCTGCACTCAATATGCCAGCAAATTTGGAAAACTCAGCAGTGGCCACAGGCCTGGAAAAGGTCAGTTTTCATTCCTATTCCAAAGAAAGGCAATGCAAAAGAATGCTCAAACTACCGCACAATTGCACTCATCTCACATGCTAGTAAAGTAATGCTCAAAAATCTCCAAGCCAGGCTTCAGAAATATGTGAACCGTGAACTCTCTGATGTTCAAGCTGGTTTTAGAACAGGCAGAGGAACCAGAGATCAAATTGCCAACATCCACTGGATCATGGAAAAAGCAAGAGAATTCCAGAAAAACATCTATTTCTGCTTTATTGAGTACGCCAAAGCCTTTGACTGTGTGGATCACAATAAACCGTGGAAAATTCTGAAAGAGATGGGAATATCAGACCACCTGACATGCCTTTAAGAAATCTGTATGCAGGTCAGGAAGCAACAGTTAGAACTGGACATGGAACAACAGACTGGTTCCAAATAGGAAAAGGAGTACGTCGAGGGTATATATTGTCACCCTGCTTATTTAACTTATATGCAGAGTACATCATGAGAAACGCTGGAATGGAAGAAACACAAGCTGGAATCAAGATTGCCAGGAGAAATATCAATAACCTCAGATATGCAGATGACACCACCCTTATGGCAGAAAGTGAAGAGGAACTAAAAAGCCTCTTGATGAAAGTAAAAGAGGAGAGTGAAAAAGTTGGCTTAAAGCTCAACATTCAGAAAATGAAGATCATGGCATACGGTCCCATCACTCCATGGGAAATTGATGGAGAAACAGTCGAAACAGTGTCAGATTTTATTTTTTTGGCTCCAAAATCACTGCAGATGATGATTGCAGCCATGAAATTAAAAGACGCTTACTCCTTGAAAGAAAAGTTATGACCAACCTAGATAGCATATTCAAAAGCAGAGGCATTACTTTGCCAACCAAGGTCCATCTAGTCAAGGCTATGGTTTTTCCTGTGGTCATGTATGGATGTGAGAGTTGGACTGTGAAGAAGGCTGAGTGCCAAAGAATTGATGCTTTTGAACTGTGGTGTTGGAGAAGACTCTTGAGAGTCCCTTGGACTGTAAGGAGATCCAACCAGTCCATTGTGAGGAGATCGGCCCTGGTATTTCTTTGGAAGGAATGATGCTAAAGCTGAAACTCTAGTACTTTGTCCACCTCATGCGAAGAGTTGACTCATTGGAAAAGACTCTGATGCTGGGAGGGATTAAGGGCAGGAGAAGAAGGGGATGACAGAGGATGAGATGGCTGAATGGCATCACTGACTCTATGGACGCGAGCCTGGGTGAACTCTGGGAGTAGGTGATGGACAGGGAGGCCTGGCGTGCTGTGATTCATGGGGTCGCAAAGAGTCGGACACGACTGAGCAACTGAACTGAACTGAACTATATGATCATTAGCTATATCTCACTTCTCTTCTTGATATGACCTAATTCTAAAGAGTGGGTGCCTCAGAATACTTGGAGATCTGTAATTTTTTATAAAGGAATCATTTCAAGGACAACAGAGGAGAAAACAATTAGAAGCGGTCTGATTTCTTAAGTCAGTTGTCATAATTAACCACAAGGACTTTTTTTGAATAGATTTTTTTTCCTTATTATACAGTGTATATAAGTTATATTTCCATTTCATGAATATTCTTTTCATAAGAAATTTCCAACAAGGAATTAATGATTAATAATACTTAACACCTTGCTTGCCTATTTTCCATATTACCTCCTTTTTAATAACTTTGGTTGATTTGCTTTCATGCTCTGCCTCATAAATGCACTTAAGCTTCTCAGGCTCTGCCTCTCATCATGGCTGAAACACTTAGGAGAGACCATCTGTTCTGGCCATCATGGTCAATTAAAAGAAGGATAAAAAATAGAAATGCTGATCACCCGTTTCCTCACCAACTATGCACCTATAGGAGAAAATTCACTGTTACAAAGGTGTGACAGTTTATTACTAGCTTTTGCTCAGGCTAAAAGTGTGTTAAGGTCCATGCCTTCAAGTTTCCACATACTTTATAGGTCCTTATTTGTGGCCATTTCTTGATTTTTTTTTTTTCACCAAAATGTGACTATCTTTAAACAGTGATCTATGAGAACTGTTTGTATCTGAAGGGTTGTCCAACAGAAGCCAGGTGAGACTTGTAGTGGTTTGTCCTGGGAGTAAATATGGAGACAAAAGGTAAGCAGACTAGGCGACTTCCCTGGTGGTCCAGTGGTTAAGAGTCTGCCTTCAACTGTATGGGACATGAGTTTAGTCCCTGGTCAGGGAACTAAGATCCCACACGCCACAGGATAACTAATTTGCTCCTCANCTGGGAGTAAATATGGAGACAAAAGGTAAGCAGACTAGGCGACTTCCCTGGTGGTCCAGTGGTTAAGAGTCTGCCTTCAACTGTATGGGACATGAGTTTAGTCCCTGGTCAGGGAACTAAGATCCCACACGCCACAGGATAACTAATTTGCTCCTCACTAGAGAAGCCTGCGTGCTGTAATGAAGACCCAGTAAAGCTGAAGGAAGGGAAAAAAAAGGTTCGCAAACTACGGTTGGTAGAAGGAAGTGATTTCCAACCATGAAGACTGCCCATCATTAGAACAGCCTACTTCTATAATAGTGTTATAAGGTGAGTTGTGTCCTCCTAAAAAGATATTCTGAAGTCCTAACCCCTGGTACCTGTGACTATAACTATTTAGAAAGTGTCTTTACAGATGTAATCAAATTATGGCAATCTCATTATAGTGGGTCCCAATTCAATATATCTGGGGTCTTTACAGTCAACAAAAACAAGACCAGGAGCTGACTGTGGCTCAGATCATGCACTCCTTATTGCCAAATTCAAATGAAAGTGAAAAGTGAAAGTGAAGTCGCTCAGTCGTGTCCAACCCTTAGCATGAACTGCAGCCTACCAGGCTCTTCCATCCATGGGATTTTCCAGGCAAGAGTAGTGGAGTGGGGTGCCATTGCCTCCTCCGCAAATAAGCCCAGATATAGCTAAATAACAAAATATTTTTTAAAAATAAAATTGCAAAGTAAGTCATGGTAGTACTTCTCCACAGTGGCCAAAAGATGGAAGCAACCCAAATGTCCATCAGAGGTTGAATGGATAAACAAAATGGGTTATATTCATAAAATGGAATATGATTCAGCCACAGAAAGGAATGACACACTGGGAGTTCCCTGGAGGTCCAGTGGTTAGGACTCCAATTTTACTGCCCGGGACCCCGGGCTCAATTCCTGGTCAGGGAATTAAGGTCCTACAAGCTGTAAAAAAAAAAAAAAAGGGGGGGGGGAATAAAGCACCTACGCCTGCTACAACATGGGTAAACCTCAGAAACACAGTGCTGTTTCTGAGTACGATCTGAAAGAATCCACATACAAAAGACCACATATTTTATAACTCCATTTATATGAAAAGCCTAGAATAGGCAAACCCGTTGAGATAGATTCCCTCATAGCTCAGAGGATAAAGAATCTGCCTGCAAAGCAGGAGTGAGGGAGTGCTAAGTCACCTCAATCGATCTGACTTTGCAGTCCCTGGGACGGTAGCCCGGCAGGCGCCTCTGTCCATGGGATTCTTTTTACCTTTAGCGCCCCCTGGTGGTGGATGCTGTCAGATGAGAATCTATATGTGGTACCATGCGGGGGACATGGGTTCAAATTCTGGGTCAGGGCGATCCCCCGGAGAAGGAAATGGCATCCCACTCCAGTATTCTTGCCTGGGAAGTCCCATGGACAGGGGAGCGTGGCGGGCCACAGTCCACAGGGTCACAAGAGTCGGACGCGACTTAGCGACTAAACCGCCACCGCCACACTGAGACAGAAAGCGGTCTGTGGCTTACAGAGAGGGAGAGGCGTGAGGAAATGACGGTTTGGTGTGTACAGGGCTTTCTTAGACGCTGGTGAGAACATTGCAGAACTCGGTAGAAGGACTTCCCTGGTGGTACAGTGGATAAGAATCTGCCTGCCAATGCAGGGGACATGGGTTTGATCCAGCTAAGCCGAGGCACCGCAATTACTGAGCCTGAGCTCAGAGCCTGTGCTCTGCAACAAGAGAGGCCGCCACGATGAGAAGCCCGTCATTGCAACCAGAGAGCAGCCCCTGCTTGTCCCAACTAGAGAGAAAGAACGCAGCAATGAGGATCCAACACGGCCAAAACTGACTATTTTTTAAAAAGACCCAACAGAGGTGATGGTTGCACATCCTCATGAACGTGTTTAATGCCACTGAGTTATCCCCTTTAAAATGGTTACTTTTATGTAATGCTAATTTTACCTCAATATTTCCAAATTACATGAGTCTTAGCATTAGAGAAACTCTCCATAGTTCAATTTCTTCACTTACAAACATTTCTAAATATTTAACTGAAACAGTCTCATTACGAAGTTCAAGACTGATTTAATATACAACATCTGTTTGTAAATTATAAAGCGCTACAGCATGCTCGTTGCTGTTTCTATTCTCCTCCGGTTCTTGAGAGGGTGATCACCGTTTCTTTTTTTTTTTTTTTTCCTTTTGAAAAACGATCTTGATCGATTGCCTGATAAATCCCTGTCTGATCAATAGTCTGGGCTTACTTCACTTCTGAAACCAGATTCTTCCTAGCCTTGTAGACTTCCCCCATGAAAGAAAAGCCCCTTTTCTGCCTGCACTTTGAGAGGCTTGCTGATCTCACATTGGAATGTTCTCCCTGTTACAATAGTTTTTTTCCCCAATTACAGTGGTCCCTCTCCCCTATTTCATAATCATTTTGCATAAAGTCTGTCCTTACCTAAGTCTAGATCGGTTTCTACTCGACACTGTCTATCTAGGAAAAGGAAGAGTTAATGGAAGGGGATTGGGCTTGAGATGCCATCACTGAGAAGGAAAAGCTCACTCTGGGGCACATTTCCTCCTACAGTGTGTCCTCTTGACCTAAGTATAGTGTGGAGGGAACCATCAAGCCGCCATCCAGTCACTCCCAAACCTGATTCCTCTTCCCCTTCATCACCCAGCTGTGAAACAAGCTTCTCAGGCCCCAGTATATCCAATAATTCCTCTGAAACTTGACTCCAGAGAGGCGAGGAGCTCTCAGAATCATAGACTGCCACCCCAGATCTCTATAAAACTCTAGATCCTAGCCCAAGAACTCTTTATTAATAAACCATTGGTTGTTATTTGCATTCATTCTTTTTGTGGTCCTCACGGGGAAGGTTCATTACCTTAGAATGATCCTAGAATTACCTAACTTTCCACGACTGAAAGTAAAAACTTTTCATTATTCTTTCATTTATTTTTATTGATTCTTTGTTAATGACTAATTTTTATTCATGTTGCTTATTAAGGATTTTTTAATCTCTTCTTTTGAGAATTGCCTTTTTGATATGCTATTGATTTACAAGGAACAAATCCCCCAATATTTTAACCCTTTCTTTGTCATCTATGAATGAGTCCAAATACAACCGAATTATTTTGACCATGTCAGGACATGTTGATGGTGTAATTTAAGCTTAAGCTCCTTTTAGAAAGAATATAAGGACATCCCTGGTGGTCCAGTGGTTAAGAATCTACCATGCAATGCAGGTAAACCATTCAATGCCACAGTAATCCAAGTCTATGCCCCAAGCAGTAATGCTGATGAAGCTGAAGTTGAATGGTTCTATGAAGACCTACAAGACCTTCTAGAATTAACACCCCCCAAAAGATGTCTTTTTCATCGTAGGGGACTGGAATGCAAAAGTAGGAAGTCAAGAAACACCTGGAGTAATCGGCAAACTTGGCCTTGGAGTAAAGAATGAAGCAGGGCAAAGGCTAATAGAGTTTTGCCAGGAGAATGCACTGGTCAGAGCAAATACTCTCTTCCAACAACACAAGAGAAGATTCTACACCTGGACATCACCAGATGGTCAATACCGAAATCAGATTTATTATATTCTTTGCAGCCAAAGATGGAGAAGCTCTAAATAGTCAGACTGAACTGAACTGTACTGAACCTAATGGTCTCCCCCCAAACTGGGGGTCAGAGATCCCCAAATCATGAAGGTGTTCCTCAAATAAGTGGAATAGGAGGAAAAAAAAACTGTATTTCACTCCCCCNTGGGAAATATTGAAGGTGGGAGGAGAAGGAGATGACAGAGGATGACATGGTTGTTTGGCATCAGCGATTCAATGGACATGAGTTTGAGTAAACTCTGGGAGTTGTTGATGGACAGGGAGGCCTGGTGTGCTACAGTCCATGGGGTTGCAAAGAGTTGGACATGACCGTGAGACTGAACTGAACTGAAATGAATCCTGTTGCAGAAACTCTGACCAATTCAATAGGGCACGAAACAAAATAATCAGGAAACCCTCCTGGCAATGAAATGACTAAATTATTATTATCTGCTAAGAAAAATATCTTGGATAAACAAGAAATCCCAGGAAATTAAATGAAAATGATTCTAAATTGATACCAGTCCAGCAAAATTAGATAAGAGATAAATACGCAAAAATATATAGGTTTCTATATTTTACTACTAATAATATTAGAATGTATTTGAAGAAGATGCTGTTCATGGTAACAACACAAAGTTTCACATATGTAAAGGTTGCCTAGGACTTCTCTGAGTAAAATTACAGCACTCCACCAAGAGAAAAAAAGGCAGTTTACCTTAAATGGAAATGTACCATGTGCTTGACTGGGAAGAATGGACAGTGTGAAGGTATTGCTCTACTCAAATAAATGTATATATTTCACATAATTTGATCTAAGAAAATAAGATTTTTTTGGAGAACTTAAAATATTATTCTAAAGTCTATTCATAAATAAAATAATAAATGTTATACATCTCTCGATATTGGAATTCTGACTAATGAAATTAAAATGCAAACACAAACTGATAAACTATTTGGAATAAATACATAGTAGAAGAAAGCTTCATAACGTTATTATGTGGGCTTCTCAGGTGGAGCTAGTGGTTAAGAACCTGCCTGCCAGTGCAGAAGATACAAGAGACATGGGTTCTATCCCTGGGTCAGGAAGATCCCCTGGAGGAGAGCATGGCAACCCACTCCAGTATTCTTGCCTGGAGAATACAATCTGTCTAGAGAGAAATTTAGCCACATGAATCTATAACCTTAAAAACTGTGATAACCTCAGCTTATCACAGCTCAAACCCAATATTCCATGTTTTTGAATTTACCCTGAGGTAAAAGGATGCCCCTCCCTGAAACCTGGGATGCCCTAATTTTCTGACATATGGAAAGACAAACAAAGCAATGGAACAGAAGAGAATCCCCCCCTCCCCAAACTCACAAATATATGGTCAATTGATTTTTGATCAAAGTGCCAAACTAATTAAATGGGGAACAATAGTGTTTTCAACGAATAGTGCTGAAGTAGCTCAATAGCCACATGGAACAAATGAACCTCTTATACTATACATAAGAATTAGTACATTTAACTGCTGGATCCAGTGGATCTTAGACCTAAATGTAAAATTTTAAACTATAATGAACTGAAGTCTGGGGACAAAATTAAGAAAACTAACCAGGATTTCTGAGTTCTACGGTTCTGACTGGGCTCTCATTCTGGGCCCTTCTGTTTCCTCACATTCCTCTATCCCCACCTCCTCCTGATTCAGGTAGCCATGGCCTTTCCCCAGTCTGCTTCTTGGGAAAGAAGGAAGAGCTTCCACCCCACCCTACTCCTGGAGCCCACACCTCTCAAAAATCAAGTTGTTAAAATGAACTGCCAGTCCAGGTTCGATGCATGATACTGGATGCTTGGGGCTGGTGCACTGGGATGACACAGAGGGATGGTACAGGGAGGGAGGAGGGAGGGGGGTTCAGGATAGGGAACATGATCTATGGTAAAACCAATACAATATTGTAAAGTAATTAGCCTCCAATTAAAATAAATAAATTTATATTAAAAAAATAAATAAAAAGAGCAAAAAAAAAGACTTATTTTTACAAAACAAAATAATTTTCAAGTCCTTGGCATGAATAAAAATTTCTTAGATAGGACTTAAAGTCCAGGAACCATAAAAGAAAAAAAAGGTGAAACTGCATGTCATTAAAATGACATAAAATAAAAATGTAAACATGCAAATAAAATATGTAAATAAAAATAAAAATCTGCTCTTTGAAAGATGCTTTTGAGAAAATGAAAGACACAGACTGGGAAAACATATTCACAATACATTTATCTTACAAGGGTTGTATCCAGATTATAGTAAAGAACTCATTCAATTCAATAATCTTAATATATTTTGACCTCCTGCAGGATTTTGAATTAAAGTTTACTATTAATAAGAACATAGTACAGGAGAGGGGTTGGGATCAGGTAGGATGCTTGCTCAATTAAAGCTCTGACTCAATCTAATCCCAGCGGAAAATGCCCCTCTTGGTAGCATCTATCAGATGTGTATAAGAGACAGTTGTATATTCTTGCCATAAGAAGACATAATTTCTTAAAAGAAGAAAAATAGTTGAGGAAAAGAAGATATATTTCACCAAAGGTATACAAATGTCCAATATACTCATTATAAAATACCCATTAGTCATTGGGAAGATTAAAATGAAATCCACATGGGATAGCACTACATACCCACTAGAATGGGGATTCTCAGATGGTGCTAGTGGTAAAGAATATGCCTGCCAATGCAGGAGGCTTAGAGACATGGGTTCAATCCCTGGGTCAGGAAGATCCCCTGGAGGAGGGCATGGCAACCCACTCCAGTATTCTTGCCTGGAGAATTCCATGGACAGAAGAGCCTGGTGGGCTATAGTCCATGGGGTCGCAAATAGTCAGACACAACTGAAATGACTTAGCACCCACCCATGCACCCACTAGAACGTCTAAAATGAAAAAGACTGACAGTACCAAATGGTGGCGAAACTGTGGATTAACTAAAACTCTTAAACACTGCTGATGGAAAAGTAAACCATAAAAGAGCAGTGAGAACAGGTCTAAATAGGTTTCAGGGAGCTAACCCAAAGAGGGGTGAGAATGAAGGGAGATCTTGCTGAGCCCAGTTTCCAAAAGGGATAGATGCTACCAAGAGGGGCATTTTCCGCTGGGATTAGATTGAGTCAGAGCTTTAATTGAGCAAGCATCCTACCTGATCCCAACCCCTCTCCTGTACTATGTTCTTATTAATAGTAAACTTTAATTCAAAATCCTGCAGGAGGTCAAAATATATTAAGATACAAGTTAAGGCTTGTGTGCTAATACGTGCACCCTTGTGTAATAAATGTAATGCTGTTCCATTCCTGTGCTGGGTGTGTCCTCGCACTGGCCGTGCATTCTGAGGACATCAGAGAATTCTCTTTTCACTATTTCCCTGTAAGCCAGGTAAGGGAAATAGTAATAATCTCATTTTGCAGATGAGAGATCAGAGTACAGAGAGTTTATGCAACTAATCCAATGTCCCCAAGCAAGTGAGCCTTGGAAAATAAACACAGACCAGCTCCCTTTTATTACTCCTACAGGGATGCCTTTAATTGTCCATTTTAATCCAGCACTCAGATAATTTTTTTTTAACATAATCTAAGCCTTTTGGAGAAGGAAAAGGCAACTCACTCCAGTGTTCTTGCCTGGAGAATCCCAGGGACGGGGGAGCCTGGTGGGCTGCTGTCTATGGGGTCGCACAGAGTCGGACACGACTGACGGGACGCAGCAGCAGCAGCAAGCCTTTTCTTTTAATTGGGTAAGTTGTATAGTGGCCAAGCCCATAGTAAGATATATGGCTAGCATTATAAGATAATCAGGGCTTCCCTGGTGGGTCAGTCAGTATAGAGTCCACCTGCAGTGCAGGAGACCTGAGTTTGATCCATGGATTTGGAAGATCCCTGGAGGAGGGCATGGCAACCCACTCCAGTATCCTTGCCTGGAGAATCCCATGGACAGAGGAGCTTGGTGGGCTACAATCTATGGAGTCACAAGAGTCTGGCACAACTTAGTGACTAAACCATCACCCCGATAAATGGTAACAACTCAACAAGCTTTTCCCCCACTCACATCTGGTTTCTAACATTTCTGTTTGGCTGAAACAGTTTATGATATTGCTAACAATTACTGTTGGGTATCAGACCACATACATACTTAATGATGCCATTAATTTCTGAAAGGAAAAAAGGAAACCTTGACATCAGGTTTAAATGAATGAGGAATTTATCTCCCTATATTTTGTGCTGATATTTAATTTGAGGTGCTGAGGTTGAAGCTTCAGATCTATGATTGATTAGAACTTGACATGACCCTTTAGGTGTTTCTATTCGCCTTCAAACATGGACTTATCTCTGCCTGGTGCAGCACATAAGACCTGGACAATTCGACTCTACATCACATCAGCACCTGCTGACCATCCATTCGCTGGATTTCTTAGTTAATGTCCTCTCTACTGCTCATTTCTTGAATGCCTGGGAGATTGCACTTTACATTTGCTAAGACCGGTTCATTAAAATACTAATTTTAAACTGTAATTATCTGTTGGTTCATATCGGTGGTTGAACCACAGTGGTGCTGATATCTTTAAACTGCAGGAGAATTTCACATCTGTTCTCATCCCCTGGAGCCTCCAGCAAGAGTTACCTTGGCACTCAAAAGAAAGCAGTTTGAAAGAGCCATGTTTCAAAAAAAGCAGCATAGGCAGGCGGGAAGAATTGTAAATATGGTTAATAGGCTTGATTGTAAAACTATTCATGATAATACCTTCTGGGGAAAAACAAAAGCAATCAAATTGAAATCGTAGCAGGTAATAGCCCGGTTCAGGCTGGGAGGGTTTTAACTGGGCAACAGCTAATCTAATTCCTAGAGGGTCTGCAATCTGCTGGCCCAATAGGTAGGAGCCAGGTGGGGGTAGGATGGGTTATTCTTTCTTCTTGGATAAAGATCAATATCTTTAGCCTGGAATAGCATCAGCCAGACAAGGGAATGCCCTTTGGTTGGCAGAATTGAGCACAATTCTCAGACGTAAGGTATAAACATGTGCGTGCTAAGTTGGGATTCACACTCTGTCCATCAGGATTCTCCAGGCAAGAATACTGGAGTGGGTTACCATGCCCTCCTCCAGGGGATCTTCCCAACCCAGGGGTTGAAACCATGTCTCCTGCTCCTGCATCGGCAGGCAGGTTCTTTACCACTAGATCACCTGGGAAGCCCATAAACACGTGAGAAAGGAGTGGAAATGGCAAACTAAGTAAAATAGAAAGTGTTTTAAAAAGAATAGGAATTAAAAGCTGGATGGATAAAGCAAAGAGCAAGAGGAACATCCTAGAGAGCTGCTGCAGTAACTTTTGAACAAGACCTGCACGTAAGGAGACAGGTTAAAGAGGACCATTCACTGAATGTTTGTGATATGCTTGGTGCTTTGGGCTTTTGGGTCAGATGGATATTATCTACATTATACAGATGAAGAAGCCTAGCTCAGAATCTGAGTTTGAGACCCTGCTTATCTAACTCTATATCTTTTCCATGATGAGACACTGTTCTTCAATATTTCAGGGAGGTACAGAAATGAATAAGACAGGAATCATTCCTTCACAGAGCTCATGGCCTATGAGGCATGCACGTGTGTTAAGTCGCTCAGTCATGTCCAATTCTTTGTGACTCAGTAGACTGTAGCCCTCCAGGCTCCTCTGTCCATGGGATTCTCCAGGCAAAAACACTGGAGTGGGTTGCCATGCCCTCCTCCAGANAGAACCCTGGCCTCCAGAATTAGGAGAGAATAAATTTCTGTTGTTGTAAGTCACCAAGGGAAGTAGTCATTTGTCACAGTAGCTACAGGAAACTAACAGAAGGAATCACCAGACGGTGGCCTAAAGCTGGTAGTGGCTGTGGAGATGGAGAAAAGTGGACACAGGAGGGACACATTTAGGAGATTGGAGTCAACGGTGGAACAACTGGGATCAACACTGTACCCCCTCTCCCAAAAAGGGGGAGAGGAGAAGATGTTTTAAAAATGTAACACTCCAGTGGGACAAACCTAGGTGGCATATTAAAAAGCAGAGACATCACTTTGCCAACAGAGTTCCATATAGTCAAAGCTAGGGTCTTTCCAGTAGTCATGTATGGATGTGAGAGTTGGACCATAAAGAAGGCCGAGCACTGAAGAACTGACGCGTTCAAATTGTGGTGCTGGAGAAGACTCTTGAGAGTCTCTTGGACTGCAAGGAGATCAAACCAGTTGATCCTAAAGGCAATCAGTCCTGAATATTCATTGGAAGGACTGATGCAGAAGCTGAAGCTCCAACACTTTGGCCGCCTGATGTGAAGAGCCGACTCACTGGAAAAGACCCTGATGTTGGGAAAGACTGAAGGCAAAAGGAGAAGGGGGCAGTAGAGGATGAGATGGTTAGATAGCATCACTGACTCAATGGACGTGAATTTGAGCAAACTCTGGGAGATGGTGAAGGACCGGGGAGCCTGGCATGCTGCAGTCCATGGAGTTGCAAAGAGCTGGACACAACTTAAAGACTGAACAAGCAGTGGGCTGTCAAGATACACAGAGTACCCACTGTACACTGACTATTGCTGGGCTGTTTGCTAAGAACAGCAGTCTTTCCTAATTTGATAGATGATCTTGACAAGGCCAGGGGAGGGATTGAAGGGCGAGGGATATTTGCTATTATCTTTGTTGTTGCCAATGGTGACGTTTCCTGGAAAGCAAAAGAAAATCAAGAATATGCATGGGTTTTGGCATCAGCCTGGGTTTCAGGCTCCAGCTCCACCATCTGCTCATGGAGCAGGGTGCTTATCCAAACAGTTTGCTCCTCTGTAGTATAAGGATAACAATACCTACAACCTGAAGCTTTTGGGAGGAAGGGTGGAAATCATGCAAGAGCCCCACATGAAGGCTGTCAATGTTAACANTTGGCTTAAAGCTCAACATTCAGAAAACGAAGATCATGGCATCCGGTCCCATCACTTCATGGGAAATAGATGGAGAAACAGTGGAAACAGTGTCAGACTTTATTTTTTTGGGCTCCCAAATCACTGCAAATGGTGATTGCAGCCAAGAAATTAAAAGACGCTTACTCCTTGAAAGAAAAGTTATGACCAACCTAGATAGTATAATCAAAAACAGAGACATTACCTTGTCGACTAAGGTCCTTCTAGTCAAGGCTAGGTTTTTCCTGTGGTCATGTATGGATGTGAGAGTTGGACTGTGAAGAAAGCAGAGCACTAAACAATTGATGCTTTTGAACTGTGGTGTTGGAGGAGACTCTTGAGAGTCCCTTGGACTGCAAGGAGATCCAACCAGTCCATTCTGAAGGAGATCAGCTCTGGGATTACTTTGGAAGGAATGATGCTAAAGCTGAAACTCCAGTACTTTGCCCACCTCATGAGAAGAGTTGACTCATTGGAAAAGACTCTGATGCTGGGAGGGATTGAGGGCAGGAGGAGAAGGGGACGACAGAAGATGAGATGGTTGGATGGCATCACGGACTCGATGGACGTGAGTCTGAGTGAACTCCGGGAGTTGGTGATGGACAGGGAGGCCTGGGGTGCTGCAATTCATGGGGTCACAAAGAGTCGGACACAACTGAGTGAATGAACTGAACTGATGCTCTGAAAATTATTCATGTCTATTATGTTTACATAGCAGAAATACTATATAATATATACCCCTTCATAGCTCTTCCCAACTCTTCAGTGATGTGACTTTGGTAGCCTGACATCAGCCATGATGGAAGTATTTACAGCAGAAATTGGTAAATGCTACAAATTAGTGATTAATTATCTTATTGATTTTTTAAACTTAAGAAAATGATGGGAAAATATGAATTATTCAGATTAAACTTAAATGTTATGTTGCGTCTATAGCCATTACATTGTGAATAGCACCAAAAAGTTGAGGAAATATTTTTCAAATATTCAAAAACTATTATCTGACTCAATAAAGAAGTTGCTCATGCCATTCACACAAGAATGGAGTTCTGACATAGTAAGAAAAGAATATAATTGATGCTCATGTCAGAACTACACTTATTCATCAACTGCAACCTTATATTGACAATAGATATGAAAGTTTGGCCAAAATAACCAAAAATATTTGGTAAGACTGCATTAGATGACTAGAATTTATAACCAAAGGATTATATATTTAATTTTATTTGTAAGCTGTGTACTACTCAACCTTTATATACATCAAATTACAAAAAGCTATGTACATGTATATATGCATAATATTTTTTTCCAAAGAGCTGCTTGTTAAACATTCCCAGCATACTACTATCTCTCTCTCTATATATATATATATAGAGAGAGAGAGAGAGAGAGAGAGGAGAAGGAAATGGCAACCCACTCCAGTGTTCTTGCCTGGAGAATCCCAGGGACAGGGGAGCCGGGTGGGCTGCCGTCTATGGGGTCACACAGAGTTGGACATGACTGAAGTGACTTAGCAGCAGCAGCAGCAAGGTATGTTTGGTGCTAAAAGGATAGTAAGAAAAAGCTAATTAAGCTTCAAAGATTCTGCCAACTTATTTACAATTTGGATATTCTCTAATTCTCATTTTCCTGTGCTCTGATGCCTTACTGACTAAGACTTAGATCCACACACCATCCTCTGTATGACCTTGGACAATAAACTCTTTAAAGCTATACTTTCCTTCACTGTAAAAGGATAATGACAAAAACAGTCATTCTAATGATGATGATAGTTAAAAATTGATAACACTTACTTCTGCTTACTTTGTGTCTGAAACTATACTAAACACATTCCGCATATTAATTTATTCAGTCTTTACAACGGTTCCATGAGGCAGTTCTAAATCCCATTCCTACTTTACAGATGAGGAAAACTGAGGCCCAAGGAAGTAAGTAGGTTCTTGGATTACTAGTATGTAACAGAGCTGGGCCACAAAATCAGGCAGCAGTCGTTACTGCCTTAATCCTGACTCTA
The DNA here is from genome assembly GCA_006410675.1 of Oreotragus oreotragus. Classification (NCBI taxonomy): domain Eukaryota; kingdom Metazoa; phylum Chordata; class Mammalia; order Artiodactyla; family Bovidae; genus Oreotragus; species Oreotragus oreotragus. The sequence continues at coordinate 530,808 of SJYX01021956.1, forward strand.
TACAACCTTTCTTCACATTAAAGGCAAAGAGTAATGTAAGAAACAAAGATCTTAGCATTGCTCATTAAATATCAACTATACTTTTTTTACTTTAATTTTGTATAACATCTTACTTCTTCAACTAGATTTAAGTGTCTTGAAAGGTAGGGCCAAGGTTTTATGGCTTCTCCTACCCTTCGTAGTAGCTACAACAGGGACATACACACAATGTGTAATCAATTAACTGTACATGAATGGACTCTTCCCCTTCCTTGTCAAACAGAAAGACACTCCCGAGATTCCTTCTGTGGACAAAAGTCATGAGATCTTTAGCTAGTTACAATCTGGATCCATCCATAGCTTCCCTGCATTACTGTGATGGCCTGTCTTTAGTAAATAACAACATATGGCATTTCTCATCTGGCTTTGCAAGGCTGTCTTAGAAATAATATTATGTCATGGTATTCCAACAAGGTTGATTTATTTTGGCTTAAAAGAAGGAACTTGCCTCATGTGTCTCTCTTCCTCTCAGAGAGTTGTGTTTTTTTTTTTTGTTTTTGTTTTTTTTCTAAATTCTCAAGGGCTGCAGGTCAAGTTCTGTCCTTGGAATTAAAGTAGTTTTCCAAAATGAGGTGGAGCCAGGTCTGTCTAGCCAGGCCAGCTCTGCTGTCAGTGCCTTTCCCAAATACATCAGACCCTCTGCTTGTAAAAATAAATTGATACCAATGCAAGAAATTTATTAGGAGATGACAGCCTGGTTCATAATGGAAATATGGAGAAAACACCATCCCTCAAAACTGACAGTGTATCCATCACGCCTCAGATTCCTGAGATAGAAGCAGACACTGTCACATACAATCCACTGAGGATACATCTTCTTGGATTTCCTTATTGACAGGAAACTCTGAAATAATCCAGAAGAAGGAAAGGACTTGTGCTGCCCTTAATGTGCTTGGCCATAAATTTTTAGTATTAGCAGAAGAAACATGTGGCCAAGGAAATGAATGATGGGGGGAAATCAGGAGGCCTGGAATTCTCAAACGGCCCCTTCTTTTCTCTGGGGGGTGATGAACAGGGACAGGGGTCAGAGAAGGTTACTGCACTGCTGTGAGGGACATCAATACCCTGTTATGTGTAAGCAAAGCCAACAGGTGGCAGGGCACCACTGCAGACGCCACCGTTGGCCCAGCCTCAGGTCTGTGATCAGGTCACCTTGCCTCGCCAGCTTCTCACTGGTGGTTATTTCCCTTAGCTTGTTATTTGTATTGATAAACTTGAGACAATTTAGGAGGGCCATTTTAATTAGGAATAAATGCGAGGATATTCGTGGGGATCACTAGAGGCCTGATCTTGGCAGGCTTAATGAGGTGACCTATCCAACCCCATATGAAATAATTGTGTATTGTATTAAAAGTCGCTTTGGAAAGTAAAATCATGGTAGTAAATTAGAATGAAATGAACATGGTATTAAGGCGGGAAAATATTCACTGCCAATTTTATGGGGCCTTAAAATATTTATGTCCTAAACTTTAATTCTTCGGAGATTTGCTGAGTGTTGCTAGAACCAGGAAACTTTTTAATGAGATACATGCATATTTTTTAAATTTACTGATCTTTTTTAGCAAAAAAATAGAAAGTCATAAATGTGAAACGGAAACCTAAACAAGGTAAGTACAGCCTTAATGGTCTTATTTTCTTAATTCGCTCTTAATATTGGAAAAGAAATAAAAACATGGGCAATTTCATTTAAATGTGAATAATACAGCGCAAGGAATCTTCCATGTCACTTTCTACTTGATTAAGGCACAGGGACACCAGCATGAATGTGAAATTCAAGTAAACGTCCGTTTTCTTGCATTCGTTGTGTTGTATGGATAAAAGCAGGATATGAGCGCTCTTGGGTTACTTAAGCACAGTCAAACACAGGGTTTTGATCCACTGCCCAAAATAAACCCCTAAGAACAGCAGGGAAATAAATTACATGCCCTTATTCATAGGTAAGGGGGTATGAAAAAACACAGAAATACTGAACCCTTCTTTAAATGCTCTCATCCTGTGAAAGAGGCAAAGGAACTTCTAATTGTTCACATTTGTTTCGGCCAGTCTTACTGGTTCCCTGTCTCCAAAAAGACCTAAAACTCTGTTGACTTTGCATGTCCAAATTAAATATATCTGTGTTTCCTTTTGCATTCTATCTAAGCGCGTGCCAGCATGACTTAACATTCATCCAGAGTTTATTTCAATATTAGTGGAAAACAAGTCATTTTTCAGTTTAATGAATAGCATCAGTGTCTGACTTTAAACCAAAAATGTGATCTTAAACTTGATGGATCTCACCAGAAGGCACATTTTCAAATTATTTTTCTATTGGAGGTTATGAAAATGGCTTTCCAAATTATTGTGACAGCTGTGAGGGGGAAGCCCACATCGCAGATAGGGCAGCTTAAAAATAAAACTCAGGCCTAAAAGAATGGTAGTTTCATTTGAGAAATAAGAATAAGCGAATGGAGAAAAAAAGCATGAGCCACATAGGAAGAGGGAAAAATACCTCCTTTGAGCTTTAGGCAACAGGAGAAAAGAATCATGTAGAACAGTTGAAATTCCCATACTTTTTTGTTACTACCATTTTTGTTTCCAAATCATTCTAAATTGGGAAGGTGAAGGCTGAGCATTACTGATTCAAAAAAACTCCAAGAGGACATCTGATATTTCTTCCTTATTAAGGATGATGGAGTATAATTGATGTGCCTGGTGCTTGGCCAATTCCAGCTTTTTGAGAATGCTGCTTAATGTGCGGACATTATTTTTGGACTACTGAACGCCAGAAAATAATGAGCTGGCATTCAGCTTTGGTGAATAAGGTCCTGAATTTTCATCTAAAAGCAGTTTTGAGTTATTGCTGTAGATAAGGTGTAACTGTGCAAGGGAATTTTATCCATGTTTCTCCCATGAATCATAAATGAGGAAAAAAATTACTGTCTAAATTGCACTTAAAAGGAATAAAGTCTTTTCATGTCATACATGATTTATCAAAATGATCTCATTTTAAGGGTACTGTGGTGTATCTTGATTAATCACATTAGGGAGCGTGATGAATGGCCTATTTAATGGTAACACAGGATTTATTGGCAACATCCCGACTTGAACCAGAAGGGTAAGAAGTAAAATATACAATAGATAGCTAATGCAGATAGGGTGTCACTAATGCTCTGACTTGTTTTAAGACTATACAGGGAGCCTTCGTTTCAGGACATTCTGAAGCTGCCAGGTGGTGGAGAGCAAACTTGGGTGCAGCCATGATTACACTGTAACCCTTCCCTAACCTGTTGCAACCCATATACAATGGTCCTCTCTACTGGGCCGTAAAGAGAAGGCGTGTGTGAAATCTGGACAAATCACGGAAATTCCTACTAGGAAGAGGTGGATGCTGCCTTTCGAGATGAGCGCCCCCCGCCCTTTTCGTCCTATTTCAATATCCTCCTTCACATTTCGCTTTAATATCCTAAATGCCTTTTTTTTTTTTTTCCAGCCTTCTCTAGTCTGTTCCCACTAATTTCCTCTAAGGCTGACAGATCAGAGGCTTTCCTCGAACTGTTCCTTTTAGAGCTGAGGAGCCCTCCTCGTAATCCTGCTGCTTGTCTGCAATTAATCCTTCCAGTTGCCACATTATTAACACCACCACCCACAGACAGAGGAAGCCCTGACCCACTGGACACTGGCTCCCGACTGAAGCTTCAAAGGTGCCAATCACACCCTAGTCAGAAAGGTGCCTGCTGTCAGCATCAGAGCTTTCCATTCTCTCCTCCCCACTGATCAAACATTCTTCCTCAGAAGATTAATTCAGAGTCTCCGCCCATTTCCTCCCAGATCCTCTTTCCCTTTTTGGTTTACCCAACGATCCATCTTTACTTGGAAAAGGGAAGCCACGGATAATGGAAGCCCTTTCAAAACAAAAGCTGGGCAAAGGCAAATTTAAGTCCCAGCTGTTATCAACTTTTTTTTTTAACTCATTTAAACACCTTAAGGCGGTGAGGATTAGGGCCTGGCCTGAAATGCCATTCTCTGATCAAAGACCCCAAGACTTTACACAAACATAATAACAAGGCAATGGATGCCCCTCTGAAGGCTGAATTGATTTGTTTGACTGCAGTGCTGGGATGAGTTAGAAATGCTGCACACTGGGTGCCCCAACTCTCAACATATTTATATCACCAGGCCAAGTGCCTTAGAAATTATGTATTTTCTTACATCGTAACTGGAGCAAAGTCATCTGCACATTCAGGTGTACCTCTGGGGAGAGGGAACAATGAGAAGGGAATGTGAGCAGGGTGGGTGCTGACTACAGCCTGTTCCATCTTGGGGCAGGAAGCAGAGGTTTAGGCTCCAGAAAGGGAGGTGAGAAGGAAGCAGCTCCATGTTCTCTCATGTGGAGTCAAAGTGCAGGTTCTTCTCTGCAGGGAACCTGTGTTTACATTACCCAATGCTACTGGAATCTTCTCCAGTCAGTTAGTAACTGTAGTTACCAGTCCCTATCTATTAAAGGGGTCTTAATAGAAGAAATCAGCAGGACCTTCCATGCAACCCATTCACCAGATTCCTTACCATCTATGACTCCTCACCATCTCTCCAGGTCTTTTAGGACCAGAGGCCAGGACTGACTCCGAATAAAATCTTCAAGAAGGTCTTTGGAGATGGTCGGATAACAAATTCTCATATTGAATCATGGCTCAGCAGGGTTTACACTTACTGTACATATCTAGAAGTAACTAGTTTTGAAGTTGCATAATAAAGAACATATTTAATGTGAAGACTGCAGGAACAATTGAAAACCAATATTCAAGCTTATGAAGATGTCTTTATAAAGAGGTTTTTGTGTTTGGATTTTTGTGGTTGAGAGAGTAGTTTGTTATTCACACTACAGAGAGACTGTCAGAAAATGAGATTACAGTCATATATAATTAAGAATTCTTGGTTTATATGACTATGTTGGGGCAACTGACTACAAATTTCCACAGTAGGTTACAGAATCTCCCTTGTTGAACAGTTCGGAAAGAAAAGATTACCTTTTTCATCCTAAATGAAACAATCTAACCCAAAGTTCTTCAGGAAAGTAAATGGGGAAGAGAGACTTTATGACACAGTACAAAGGTCCACAGGATCACACGTGGTTGGAGCCAGGCACTCAAACTTATCCCTGGGGTTTCCTATCTCTTAGCTTTGTTCTCCTCCATGGCAGCTTCAGTTTCTCCACATGGTGACTTACCAGGCACTTCAGATTTACATGAGATCGTCTTCAAAGACAACAGAAAGAAATTCTGCTGCCTGAAAGTTCCAAGCAAAATCTGGGAATCCATGGCCTTGTTGGGTTACACGCTTAACCCTGAATGAACCTCTGTGGCCACAGGAAAAGGAACACTACTCAACTGAACTTGGATCTCAGTCCAGTTCAAGCGCTGGGGCAGTAACTGGCCCACACAGAGCACCACAGATTAAGGGTAGGTTCCTCAAAGATAAATCTGTTAAAGAATACAGTGTAATGAACACCATATAAACCCCAAGAGCAAATTCTTCTTCAAAAGCAAACAACTTCCTACATCAATATTTTGTAGCCCCTCACTACATACTCGAGACATCACCATCTTCGGGCAAGACTGAACCCACTATCCAATAGTGAGATTCTGAGTCATAACCAACAAAAGACCTCCACAGCCAGAAAATTCTCCCCATAAGGTCTTTTAGATATCACATATTTTAAACTTTTCAGGCTTTCAACTGGCGCCAAAGAGCTTTAAAATAAATAAATAAATATATTTTAAAGAGGTCTGGTATTCCACAGAAGATTTTAAAAAGCTACGGTAATCAAAGCAGCATGTAGAAAGGGCCAGAGACAGCTGCTGGGGTCATAGTGCAACACGGAAGAAGGAGACCAAAAGCACAGCCTGAGAACTGAGCCACCAGCCATCACGATGGACCTTTGGAATAAGGACACCCCTCCTCCACCCCTATCTGCTTACACATTTGCATGTCAGGAAGATAAAATCAGTCTAATATTGCCTATATAAGTCAGGAATTATAGATTTAATTTCTAGTTAGTATGCATCGAGTAGCTACTGCCCTGGTCACTGGGATGAGACATTATTCCCATTTCTGTCCCCATGTAGAAGAGACAACACCACAAGAGAGCAGGTGGCCAGTGTCAAAGAGTGGTGCAGAGAAGGACTCCAGGAGTGGCATTCTGAAAAGTCCCTCTCCTAAACTGCATTCGTTTCAGATGTCTGGGAAGTGAATTCTTGTTACCTTTCTTACCTCTGGAAAAAGAGGCATTTTCCTGTTAGTCTATCACTCAGCCCTCTTGTTAGCTCTTTCTAAAGTTTGTGTTGAGGGTGCTTGCCCTGAATGCACCAAAGAATTCAGGCTCACTGCTATCTTAGGGGAGGACGCTACATTCTGGGCCGCACGAGTGATTCCCTGAAGATCTCTGTTATATGTAAAACTGGGACCTTGGCAGGCTAAGAACTGGCTACTACATTAGAGTTTTATACTCTCCTAAAGACCCAAAGGAAGCGGGCAGGATTCTTTTCTTAGAAATTCAACAATACCCACTATGGTGACCAAAGTGGGGTACATTTGAACGGTTCTTCTGTTAGGCTACTAAATGTCTTCTGGGCTATTGTTCACATGCTCTGAATGTCTACACCAGGACAACTAAAAATCTGAAGAAAAACCATGTATCTTGGATGCTGATATTTAGCGTCTGTGTGTACAGATGTATCCATGTATGGGAACTGCAGAGGACAGTATAAGTTTATAAAAGGCTTCAAGTTCTAAACACAGTCTTTGTTTGTAAAGTTAATATTAATTGCCCATTTGTGAACCTTTCTACATGAGAATTTCATTTTGTCTTATGTTATCACAAGTAGCAGAAAACAGATGCCTATCTATTCGGAACACCCAAGAACACTGAACACTCATTACTTTCTAGATGTGAACATGTTACCTCTACATTATTAAATATTAACTTTCTTAATACTCATGCATTAGATTATAAAATCCAGTTGCTATAGCAGAATGGAGTCAAGAAAAATAATGAAAAATGGTTTAATGGATGCAAAGTCATTTGTGAAATAACCTCTATACATCATCATTACCATCTCTTTTTTTTTCAAAACTATCTGATAATCATTCATAGAGCTACTCATGATAAAGCCCCTTTTTTGTTTTATGCTATCCATAACTGTTGACATCAAAAGTTTCATTCATCTAAACATGTACGTGTTTAGATAAGAGATTCCAGACTCAAATATGTGAGAGAGTATTACATGGAAAATGACTAACGTCTTACATCCTATGCAATATTTCTAATTATTCTAGCAGCCTCTTCTCCCTGCGGCCAAAGGAAAATGCAAAACTGACTCAGAGCCTATTTCCTAAAGAAACAGAACCACAAGCCTCTAAAATCTTAGTCTAGCAGGATTCAGCCATTGACAAAATATGCATGAAGCTCCCTGAGTAGTTAACTTCATTCTGGATATATGAATACTTAGGAGGGTCCAAATGGCAAAAATGAAAAATAAAAGGAAATGAGAATAGTCAAAAAGGAAGGGGAAAAAAATAAAAACAAAAGAAAGAAGAAGAAAAGATGCTTGGGTGTTATTTCTCAAGTGAGAAATCCAGTAAACCATTTTCCACCATTTTTCTTAACTCTATCATACTGTATCACTATACTTTGTACCATTTACAAGACAGCGAGTATGTCTCACAAACTCTCTTTCCCTTTTCTCCCATCTAGGATTCCTATGATTCTAAAAGACAGTCACAGCCGCCTCCAGGTCCTGAGTTTATCCTGCAACCTCACATTTGTAACCAGTTCACAGAAAAGTTAATGACACTGTGGTAAGGTGCAACCTGGATGATTACAAAGGGCCAAGAAGATTCCCGAAAGATTCAGTGGGGAATGTGGGCTATGGTTTAGCTGGTATGAAGCAAATTTCACTGGATTTTCTAAAATCAGTCCCTCCTCCTCCCATCCTCACCTCTACCAGAGAATTTCTGCAGACTTCAATTACTTGAGCAATCCTGTTTTAGAGAAGACACAATTCCTGGCAAAGATACATAATGTTCTACCCAAAGGGACCATCCTTAGACCATCTTTGTAAAATCCAGAATTTGATCATGCCTCCTCTCTGCTTAAAAACCACATTTTGATTTACCTTGTTTTGCAGATAAGTGAAAATCACCACTTGCTGCCCAAAAGGCCCTCTGCCTTGACCCTGGCCTACTTCTCCCACCCACCTCTCCCTTTATTCCTCTGTAAGCCAGCACTTGACCTTCTTGTTCCTTCAGTGTGCCAGGCCCCATCCTGCTCAAAATCTTTGCACAAGCTTGATGTTTCTTCCCAATCTCTTCCCTCTCAAGACTTTTAGTCTAGTTAACCTCTTACCTTTCAATTATCAACTCATGTATCACTACATCAAAAAGATTTCTCTGACATTAACTTTACACATACTTCCAAGGACCCCATATTTCTTTTGGAGGAACATATTGCCCCCCCCCCCCACCTCCCTGCCCCGCAAAGCTGGTACTTTCCCCACGCATGCGCATTTCCAGCAGAGCCCTGGTAATTCCGCATTCATGGAAGGACTTTAAGTTACAAGGCACCAAAGGTGGTTCAAAACAAACAAAGGAAACCTCTTTCCTGTACTTCACACCAGCCTACCAATGAAAAGCCCAAAACATGGGCCAGCAGCTTCCAAGATGTATTCAAGTGACATCAGTCAGGGATTTGGAGCTGCTCAGGAGGGAGCTTGGGGCTTCCCTGGTGGGTCGAATAGTAAAGAATCTGTCTGCAGTGCAGGAAACATGGGTTTGATCCTTGGGTTGGGAAGACCCCCTGGAGAAGGGAATGGAGAAGAATACTCCAGTATTCTTGCCTGGAAAATTCCACGGACAGAGAAGTCCAGTAGGCTACAGTCCATGGGGTCTCTGAGTCAGACATAACTGAGAAGCTACCACCACAGGAGGGAGCCTGGGTCTGAATGGTCCCAGGTAGCACCTTTCTCAGCTTCTTTTGACATACCTGTCTCTATCCCTCAATTAATGTGTGTGTGGGGTTTTTTTTAGCCTTTTCCCCTAATGAATGAGTAATACAATAGGTTAATCTGAATAAAGACAAGGAGTGCAGGGGAGCCTCTGTGATCACGGTCCTCCTGCTCCTACAGAGCCTGCAGGAAAGGGCTGAGAAGGCCAGAGAAAGCTGCCCTAGAGTCCTACAGGGCTATCTTCAGGACAGAAATCTGAGTTGTAGTGTGGCTGCCTGTCACAGGGCTCCGTTGGCAGAAGGGGGTGCTGCGGGGTAACCTATTTGGGATGCAAATAGAGTGCTTCAGAGCTGCGGATTAGAGAGCTGCTGCTCCCAGCCGGTCCTCAGCAGTCCCAAATGTCGCCTCCCTGCTTGTCACTGATCACTGCAGGTCATTAATAGAGCTCAGAGTGGTGTTACTAAATGTGAGCGTCTAACAAAAAACCAAAGGGGGAAAAAAACACATAACTAAGAGAAACAAAACAAAGATGTGGCAATCCCACGCCAAGGAAATTCACCTCAGTCAGATCAGTGGACAACTGTTTATTCAAGATCACTGGAGTTCAACAGTTTTATTAACTTTAAAGCGGCAACTAGGTACCACAGACTTACCACCCAGTCAATGAGAGAGAGAGAGAAGGAGATGGAGAAGCAGCAGAAGAGGAAGAAGGAGAAAAGGAAGGAGGGAGGGAGGGGAGAATTAAGGTCCTCTCTAATGTGCCCATGTGGGGGCTTCCTAGGGGGGCACAGTGGTAAAGAATCCACCTGCCAAAGCAAGAGACAAGGACTTGATCCTTAGGTTGAGAAAAATCCACTGGAGAAGGAAATGACAACCCACTCTAGTATTCTGGCCTGGAAAATTCTCACATGGACAGAGGAGCCTGGCAGGCTACAGTCCATGGGGTCGCAAAGAGCTGGACATGACTGAGCACGTATATACTTACCTGTGCCCATGTACAGCAAGAAAGAAAGAGGCTTAAAGAATGGGTGAGCACTGGAGGGCCATCTCCCGCCTCTTCCTTGAACATCCTCAGAACTGGAAGCGAAGAGTCAGAACAGAACTTCCAGTTTCATAACACCAAGCCAGTCGGTCCTTCTGCTTTATTTTCTGACTGAATCAGGTGCTCACCAGGCCCAGCGAGTTTTTCTCTTTCCCCTTGACTCCAGCCAATTCCTGTTTTCTTCAATTGGAGCTCCCCAAGACTCATCAAAAACACAATTTAATTACATCTCAAAAAAAAAAAAAAAACAAGGGAGGAGTGTAAACATGATTCCTTTTTATCTCCTGATACATCTGGACAAGCAGACAATGTGCTAAAACAAAATAAATCTGCCCTGACAGTCACATCAAAGAGTTCAGCGAGGGGCTTGCAGCTACTTAAAGCACAGGAATGCTGTTGCCAAGCACCGGCCCACAACTTATCCATCCCTGCAAGAAATGCCTTTTTCTTTCTTTCGGGGGAGATGAGGAAAGTTGGAGAGTGGGAACCAGACTGCAAAAGGAGATTGGGGATTTTCAGGGATTTTAAAGCTTAAAATAAATTGTGTGAAGAAAAGGGGGTTTGTTGTATTGTGTTTTCTTTTTGACACACTGTTTATATTTTTATAAAGGTAGTCTGCGGAAACCCTCTAGAAAGCATTATTAAGACTCACAGAAACAGGCAATCGCACAAACTCTCCTATACAAATTTGCACCATGTCTCACTGTGGATTTCTCTAAGAAGAGTCAAAGGCTAGCTGAGAGGTCTGAGGAAATATCTCTGATTCACCAAAATCAAGACTGAAAAATCTTTAAGTCACCATAATAATAAATCATCCAGCAATACAAAACACAACCATTTTTTCTAAAAGGCAGGAAATGGAACATCTACCCCAGTAAATACAACACAAAAGAAAACAGAACAACCCCTCCCCCCAACCAAAAGAAACCAAGTGTGAACTGCCATGTATAATGAAATAAATCTAGCCAGACGACCCGAAATACACATCCAGTCTTCCAACCCAAGTTTTCATAGTAAAACGTAAAATGGAGCTGACCCTGAAATCTGGCCAACACCTCCAGTCTTTTCTCTCCACCACCCCCTGGGAAGGGACCAAAACAGATGCTGTGAAATTCAGTCTGATCTTCATCCCATATGCTGGTTCTCAAGAGGGAATACCAGGGAGATTTTTCTTTTCCCATGAACAAATCCTCAGGTGGGAAACTTTGCCCCACTCCTCCCCTCCAGCAAACCTACTAAATTTAGTTATGCTAGGAAATATGGACCAAGCATGAAATGGCATTGCTGAGAAGTGTGTTCCATGAGGAACTGAAGGCACTCTGGAAGGAAAAAAAACAAAAAAAAAACAGCCAGTTCAAAATAACCCACCCGTCCTCAATAAGCACCAGATACCAACCAGCGAGATTTTGCGTTTACAACAGAGGGGCTCAAAATATGCAGAGACGTTATTTATGCTGGCCTAGGGAAGTCAAGGGCACGTTATGTCAACAACTTGCTATTTTCTTTTCTCGGATCAAAGGAAACAAATTCTGAAACTCCTATGATCCCCACACAGGATAACTATCAACACCATGAACAATTACCAAGTCTGTGATATTGCACAAGTAAATAACACTTACCATTATCTCTAGCACGATCATATTTATTAAACAGTGATGGAGAGGAGCAGTAACCATTTTTATTGTCCCATATAGCTCCTATTTTCTAATTAAACAAAAGGTTATTTCTACTGTTAACATAGCCATTTGTCTAAGTTGGGTCTTACATAATACTTTTTGCCAAGCATGACAGAATATAAGTAATTATGTTCCGTGGTGGTTTTGTTTGGGTTTTTCTTTTTCCCTCTTCTTTTTTGACTTTTAATTTTGTATGCTGAGCTGCTACTTAAAGAGCTCTGTCGGTTCATAATCAAAGCAAGAGGCCATTGTGTAGAGAATTCATAAATAAACTTTGGCAATTTTTCCTAAAACATGATGAAGCAAGCACTTGGTCCTACCCTTTAGATTCAATCCAAGGGCAATGGTCTGTATTATTAAAGATATAGGTCAAGCCAGCTTGTGCTTCTGTGTCCTGTGGGATGTTTTAGAAGCTGCTGTCACATTACAGAGATCTGTTCTATGGCTCCTAATTACTCCTCTTGGCAGCTTTGGATTTCAAGTGATTTCTCTCACATGTATGTAAAAATTTATAAGCTATTTCATATAACTAGCATGAATTATTTCCTCATTGTTTGTAATTGCAGAAGATCCCGATTAGAAAAATACACTCATTTCACTGACAAGGATAATGATAACTTAATAAAATTTGCATTATGTCTTCTGCAAACCTCAATAATACTTTATATCAACACTTAAAACCATAAGTTTTTTAAAATTTCAATATAATTCTGAGCACAGGGCCATCTTTCTCCTGAACATCTTAACAAGAAAATAAAAAAAGCATGGATTTCCTCCTCATCATCAAATTTTAAGTTGGTCCAGAACATGTATTAAGTTGCCACTTATTCACAGAAAGGAATGAAAGATGTCAATGTTCACTGAGCATCTGGCATGGTACTGAGCACATTCACAAGGCCATTTTAATCTATTCAGTTCCCAAAACAACTCTACGGAGGTGATGGATACATACACCATGGTCTCACCAAGGAAAAGGAATCCCTGGAACCAGAAAGGAATTTCATTCTGTTCTGTGTTCTTAAAAGAGCCTGACTCAAGCAGCAGCTCTTTGCATCATCCTGAGAGGAGTAAACCGTGCTATGACTTAAAGCAGCTTACAGTCAAGTGGGAGGAAATAAGTCAACAACTGCAGTAACAAGAGGGCCTGTAGCAAGTGCGCTGAGAGGGAGTCCAAACAAAACAGCAGAGGGACTGAACAAGGGAAGACATTTCACCTGTACCAGGGGGAAGGTGGGGAGCCTGGTACCGCATCTGATTTCTACAAGCAAAGCGTGTTGGAAAGATATTAACATCTCTATTAAACAGATGAGAAAACAAAGACTTAATGAAGCAAAGTATCTTTCCCCAGAAGTGATGAATTGCCTAAGGTAGAACACAGCCTTCCTGCCTGCTTTCCTGCCAAGATCAAGGACAACAACATCCTGATGTTCTAAAATGCCTGCCCGCTAAAGAGCTCTCTCTATTCTTCTGTCATGAAAGCCCGAGTTTAAATTTTATGCCATCAGTTCGAAGTGTCCTCCATAAGTAGCTGTATGACTTTTCTAGACTTCAAAGCAAAACCAGGCCGCGCCTCTATAGGTGGTGCCCTACAGGTGATGATCACGGATCTCACAATCTATTTGTAATTATAAAAATTCACAATTCTTAAAATACCAAAACAAAAATGTTTACAAACACATCATTAGTAATACATCAGTTCCCAATGAAAATACTCATTCCTTTTACTTATTCTCAATTTTGTCGCTAAATACCTGCCTCTATACTAGGAAGAGATAATGATGAAAAAGTGAAAGTCACTCAGTCATGTTCAGTTCTTTGCAACTTCATGGACTATACAGTCCATGGAATTCTCCAGGACAGAATACTGGAGTGGGTAGCCTTTCCCTTCTCCAGGGCATCTTCCCAACCCAGGGATCGAACACAGGTTCCCCACATTGCAGGCAAGTCTTTACCAGCTGAGCCACAAGGGAAGCCCAAGAATATTGCAGTGGGTAGCCTATCCCTTCTCCAGGGGATCTTGCTGACCCAGGAATCGAATCAGCGTCTCCTGCATTGCAAGCAGACTTTTTTTTTTTACCAACTGAGCTATCAGAGAGAGAGTATTTCACACCAAATATGCTATAGTTCTTCTTGGTTTTTAAAGGGATTTAGAGTTTCTCTTATTTCTATGGAGGGTGAGTTGGGAGTGGGAGGAGATGAGTGTTATTTTATTTATGTAGATGTAAACAGGAAGCTGAACAGACTGATCCATTTTATCTGACTCATAATCCTACAAAACTTAAGTTCCAGGTCTCTGTTTCTTTATAAAATGAGGATGGACATCTTTCTAAAGGATGAGTCCATTCATCCCCACAACCAGCCAAAGAGCAGTTCTTGCTAGTATTTTAGAATAGGACACCAGATTGAAGAGCAGTGATGACAGGAATTCCTCTGATTCTGTATTTAGTGAGTTTTGGTCCCATCACAACAGTCCTGAAAGGAATCAGAAAGTTATTCTTCAGGAGCAATTGTCTTTGCAGGGAAGACGCCCATCGAAGGAAGGGATGGTTCAGAGACATTTTAAATAACCACTATTTAAGCAGACCAAGTAAGAAAGAGGAAGGGAGCACAGATCCTTTATCTGCCCTCTTCCCAATGCTTAGCTGCGATGCGGTGGGCTTCTAGGCCTGGGGTAACTCCTCTGAAAGACAAGCAGAAGATATTTAAGCGGTGCAATCACTTGATTACTTGGAAGATAATAGATGGAGTACCTGAATGAACTAAAATGGCACAGCCTCACATTTGCAGGAGTGAATACATTATTAAATCTACTCTCTGGGGCCTCTTGAGGTCCAAACCATTTCTTTAAGGTTGTATCAACCATGCAAACTGCAGGACTCCTGACAGACTTGAATATTTCAGAATATATGGATGCACATAACGTATGTAACACATATGGCTCATGTGCTCATAAAAGGTCTTCCCTCTCCTTTCCTTAACCAGCAGACATTCTGGTATGTGCCTAGTAGGAACATTTATCTGGTACATTGTAAGTTTCATTGTATATTCTATGGCAATTTGGCTTTGGCTTTTCACTGCTTGATTAGAAAACAAAAGAAGAGTTATCGAGGAATAATACACTCCCAGCTTTCTTGGAGCTATAAGGAAATCAAGAACTCTATGGAGACAGGGTCCCTTTCCAAAAGATTTTTTATATAGTTGGATAACCTGATGCCAGAAGCAATTAGGTAGCAATACAAGTTGGAGATAAGAAGAGAAGATACACTAGACCTTTCATTGTGGCATCACAACAATTTTTGAAAGCCTGTAAGAAAGTGAGTCGGAGAAGGCAATGGCACCCCACTCCAGTACTCTTGCCTGGAAAGTCCTATGGATGGAGGAGCCTGGCGGGCTGCAGTCCATGGGGTCACGAAGAGTCGGACATGACTGAGGGACTTCAATTTCACTTTCATGCATTGGAGAAGGAAATGGCAACCCACTCCAGTGTTCTTGCCTGGAGAATCTGAGACGGGGGAGCCTGGTGGGCTGCCTTCTGTAGGGCTGCACAAAGTCGGACACGACTGAAGCGACTTAGCAGCAAGAAAGTGAGTAGAAAGATATATTTTATGAAGGAAAGAATTATAGAGAAAAAGACTTTAAGGCACGGTTCAATTTGCTCCATCTAGGAGATGTTTCCTTGACAAAATTCTATTTATACTTCAAGGTTGGACTTAAGCATCACCTCCTCTTTGTCTTCCCCAGGCCTCTAAGGGATGCCTGGCACCTGGGAGACGCCTGTGTTAAAGTACCTGGTGGTGAACTGAGATCTTGGCAGATTGTGAGAGTCTCTTTATTCAGAGTTCATCCTCCCATTTTTGTAATTTAGTCCCCAGGACCCAGCCTAACACACAGAGGGCACTTTGCATAGGTCGAGTTAATGAATAAGTAAGGACGAGGGGGAGGATGGCAGCCATTTCACATGATCTCTGTCTTCCTATCCTCTGCTCCCATGCTGCTTGGAAGCAATTGACAACATTTCGCCATGTTAGGCTAAAGCGACAAGGGATTCCTCCAACACGCAGCTGGTACCAACTTGTTCCCCAAGCAGCTAACTGGTTGGGGGTTGGAGTGGCGGCAGGGAGCGGGGGCACGGTATATGTTAGCAGAATGTTTTCCTCTGCAAGCACAGTACCGAGGCACATTTTTAATGATTTACCAGTTCTACCTGACTGAGCCTGCACCCTGTAAGTGGATCATATGATCAGCGATCACAAGTTAAACTGCTTTTGTTGCTCGCAAGGCATGCATGGTGGGCTGGCTGCAGGCACCAGCAGCTCGCACGCAGCTGTGTGTAAGACAAGGCGAGGTTACGTACAACAGGCAGTTAATGGCTCATACCAGCAAGCCCTCGCCTTCAGCCGGCACATGCGGCTGAATTTTAAAAAGGTAAATGACCTTGCAGCTGGGAGCTTTAACTATGTGCTTTTACCTATTTGTACCTGGATAAGTAAACATTTGCAGCACGCCAAAAGGTCCTGAAAGCACTATTGTAGCCACAGGCTAATCCCTTTCTCTCTGGATGAAAGACTCCAAAACAAACCAGGGGAGAAAAAAAATCATTTTCTGCCTCAAGTAGCACAAAGGTAAGGGGGGCAATGGTGATAATGACTTCCATTTGTTATAACTTTCAGAAGTCACCAAGGCTCCAGTCCTAACCAGCCGCCCATAGTTAGGATTCCACTTTCCAGGAAGAATGACAGAAGCAAGGGGCCCCCAGACAGAGAGAATGGTTCCAGCCAGAGCTGAACAGAACTGCCTTCTTCTTGCCATTGAATCTGACACAAGGAAGCTAGAATGAGCCTCTCTACACTTCTTTTTTTATTTTTAAACTACACAAAAGGGTTGCTTCTCCCAACTGCTGTCACTCAGGGCCAAATAAGCAGGCCCGTCTTAGCTCTTTTCTGCTTTCATCCCAATCTACAGAACATTCATGTCGTGGAGTTTGGGTCTTCTATCACAGATCGCCTGCATCCTGCTCTTAGTTCTCCAATAACCAACCTTGAACTCTGCCTTGTAAAAGGCCCTTCAGATACCCCCAAGTACAACTGGGCTGCCTGAGCTACATCTGAAATGCTGCCAGACCATCCAAATGCTTTCCAAAGCACTGGAATATTGGTGATTTACAATCTGAGTGGGAACCTTGGAAATGCTGTTATTTTAAGAACTCGTCAATCAGTTGAGATGAAGATAACATTTATTGCAACATAAACTCAGACTGTCATGAGAACTAGCAGAAGGTATCTGCGGAACATTTAAGATATTTCACAGACAATGAATCAATGGAGGGCAGTTCAGTGGAATGATAAGAGCACTGGGCTGAGAGATCCCAGCTCTTCGGTGATTCTGCTCATCACCAACTGCACGACTCTTAGCACATCACTTCATATCTTTGCACCTAAGCCTGCACTCCTTCATTTGAAAACTCTATTGAGTTCCTACTTTATGCCAGGAACCATACTAGGCATTCAAAATAAGCTGGATGGGTTGGAGGATCTCTAGGTATCGTTCACATGTGCATATCCAAATGAATTCATAAGTAAGAAAAACTGCCCCTGATGCAAGCCACCATCTGTTGAACCAAAATAATCCTTGAATGACCAGAAATATTTTCTTCCTCACTATTCAGTGAATATGGGTCAGCCTAATAAGGTTGGTTTATATCCAGGAGAGGAAACAGCACTCCTTGGTCCGATATACAGTTTTAATAAACTTTATTAAATTTCCATTGATCCATATGCAAAAATAATTCATTTACAATTTGAACTCAGCCTTCTAAATGGTGCCTAACTCAATAAAGGAAGAGGCTGAGAAACAGCAGCTGTGTGGCTATTAACACATTATGCCATTAAAAACATTAAACCGTTGGGTTTGGTGAAGGAATCAAAGTTAACCCCTTGAATATCTCTAAACTGGAGATTAATCTTGGAAGACATTTTGTAGCGAAGGGAAACCAGAGTCTTGGGGGAAAAGATTCTATCATCTGAATGAACCCTAGTGGAAATCCAGCCTATGGCTTTGCTGTACAATCTTCTAGGAGCCTCCTTTAAATGGGCAGTCTGAGATTCCTGCAGGGAGGACGAGGGGCTGGTAGAGTTAAGAAGGATGTCATCATAAAAGTAAACTAGTAGCTTATTTGACACATTAACATGATTCATATGGCACAGTATACTTCTGGTATGTAAATAAATTGCTTAGTTTTGACCTTCTACTAATGAAGCCAGGGTCAGGGTACACTCCTTTTTAGTTTCTGGGTTCTCTTTTGTGATTATATCTGCAGTCCAATCAGTAAGCCAATAACGAGTATTAATAGAGTACTAAGTAAGGCTAAGACCCTAATTTCAAATTATAGATAATTCAGAGACATGAAAATTTAAAAATTATTAAGTACTATACTATGCAATTCCAAAGATATATATGGGCCTGAAGAAAAGAGATGAGTGAAGGTTAACAAAGATAGGAATTTAGGAACAAAGTGGGACTGAGCTGTGTTTTTGGAAGAGGTGGGGGGCGTTAAATAAGTACAAGGAGAAATTAAGGGTCAAGAGTAAATCTGAAGGTTGGGATTGAAGGAACTGATGGGCACAGAGAGCTTAAGCAAAGAAAAGGAGTGAGAGACAATATGGATGGTGTTAGGTCTTTTAGCATTTTCAGTTGTAAAGTCTTTAAGGGGTTACAAAGGAGTGGAAATGACCAGTGCCTACCTGTCCCACCACTGTAGAAGGAAAGCAGAGGACATTCCCACAGAAGGGGCAATGTCTAAGAAGATGCAGAAAGATAGCTCAGACTTTAGAAGATTAAACTCTCCTAGGTATCCAAGTTAGTGACCGTGTGGTTTCTTGACTTAGAATTCTAAGTGACCATCTGAATATAAACAAAGGAACGATTGAAAGTACTTGGGTAAACCTTGAAATTCTTAGCACAACAGTGAATCTGAGTCAGAAAGGATCCCTCCTGTGAGGCTGACTTGTCCATATTCCCACAGGGTTATAGAGGTCTCTTCAACAGCCCCGCGCCAAAATGGTCCTCCTGCTCTTGTCTCAGCCTTTCCACTACACTCAGCACCACTCCTGTGCAGGGCAATCCTTCACTCTGTTTACTAAGATACTTTAATAAAAAAACTCCTTTTTACATTGTACCAAAACTTCCCTCCCCATACCTTTAACCTGAAGGTCTGACATTTGTCCTTAGAACAACTCTATGTCCTCATCCACATGATACTGCTTCAACTATTTGAAAGATTTTATGTGTCACTTTAATCTCTTCCATTCTAGGCCAAGTAATTGCATAACAACCTGGTGCCTCTTCATTAGTTGTCCTGTTTTTCTTAAAATATGAAACCTTCAATGGAACGTAGTCCTCTAGATGATGTGGTATCTGTATAGAACTCAAGAACTCACTCACTTTGTAAAATTAGGATCCAAACGTCCATTACATCCAAATTGGCAATACCTTTCCAAACTATATCCAATGATGGTACACATCAAATCTTAGTCAAGTAAAATATCCCAGTGCGTTTGACGTGAAATATTGCCAAGCCAGACCCTTCAAGAATATACTTCTATAATTGGTTTTTTAAAATAGAAAGGTAGGACTTCAAACTTATAATTCTATTAAATTTTGCCTGGTAGGTGTCAGGCAATGTTTTAGCTTGTTGAGACCACTTAGAACTATTATCTAAAACCTCTGTTATGTCCTGACCTCCCTAACGTTGTATTTTGAAAGTTAATAGGCAAGGCCTCTTTCTAGCTTCTTACAAGTTATTGATAAAAATGTTTACCAGGCCAGGTACAAGAATAAATTCAAGTCTGAAGCTAAAATACACAAATAAAGCCTAATGAGATGCTTTACAAGTTCTTTGGGAAGGGTAAAGACAGATACCAAGAGATGAATTCACGAGTATAAAAGCAAACACTTAGATAGCAATGCCTGTCTCTTATACACATCTAGATGTGTATAAGAGACAGTTTCACATGATCTCTGTCTTCCTATCCTCTGCTCCCATGCTGCTTGGAAGCAATTGACAACATTTCGCCATGTTAGGCTAAAGCGACAAGGGATTCCTCCAACACGCAGCTGGTACCAACTTGTTCCCCAAGCAGCTAACTGGTTGGGGGTTGGAGTGGCGGCAGGGAGCGGGGGCACGGTATATGTTAGCAGAATGTTTTCCTCTGCAAGCACAGTACCGAGGCACATTTTTAATGATTTACCAGTTCTACCTGACTGAGCCTGCACCCTGTAAGTGGATCATATGATCAGCGATCACAAGTTAAACTGCTTTTGTTGCTCGCAAGGCATGCATGGTGGGCTGGCTGCAGGCACCAGCAGCTCGCACGCAGCTGTGTGTAAGACAAGGCGAGGTTACGTACAACAGGCAGTTAATGGCTCATACCAGCAAGCCCTCGCCTTCAGCCGGCACATGCGGCTGAATTTTAAAAAGGTAAATGACCTTGCAGCTGGGAGCTTTAACTATGTGCTTTTACCTATTTGTACCTGGATAAGTAAACATTTGCAGCACGCCAAAAGGTCCTGAAAGCACTATTGTAGCCACAGGCTAATCCCTTTCTCTCTGGATGAAAGACTCCAAAACAAACCAGGGGAGAAAAAAAATCATTTTCTGCCTCAAGTAGCACAAAGGTAAGGGGGGCAATGGTGATAATGACTTCCATTTGTTATAACTTTCAGAAGTCACCAAGGCTCCAGTCCTAACCAGCCGCCCATAGTTAGGATTCCACTTTCCAGGAAGAATGACAGAAGCAAGGGGCCCCCAGACAGAGAGAATGGTTCCAGCCAGAGCTGAACAGAACTGCCTTCTTCTTGCCATTGAATCTGACACAAGGAAGCTAGAATGAGCCTCTCTACACTTCTTTTTTTATTTTTAAACTACACAAAAGGGTTGCTTCTCCCAACTGCTGTCACTCAGGGCCAAATAAGCAGGCCCGTCTTAGCTCTTTTCTGCTTTCATCCCAATCTACAGAACATTCATGTCGTGGAGTTTGGGTCTTCTATCACAGATCGCCTGCATCCTGCTCTTAGTTCTCCAATAACCAACCTTGAACTCTGCCTTGTAAAAGGCCCTTCAGATACCCCCAAGTACAACTGGGCTGCCTGAGCTACATCTGAAATGCTGCCAGACCATCCAAATGCTTTCCAAAGCACTGGAATATTGGTGATTTACAATCTGAGTGGGAACCTTGGAAATGCTGTTATTTTAAGAACTCGTCAATCAGTTGAGATGAAGATAACATTTATTGCAACATAAACTCAGACTGTCATGAGAACTAGCAGAAGGTATCTGCGGAACATTTAAGATATTTCACAGACAATGAATCAATGGAGGGCAGTTCAGTGGAATGATAAGAGCACTGGGCTGAGAGATCCCAGCTCTTCGGTGATTCTGCTCATCACCAACTGCACGACTCTTAGCACATCACTTCATATCTTTGCACCTAAGCCTGCACTCCTTCATTTGAAAACTCTATTGAGTTCCTACTTTATGCCAGGAACCATACTAGGCATTCAAAATAAGCTGGATGGGTTGGAGGATCTCTAGGTATCGTTCACATGTGCATATCCAAATGAATTCATAAGTAAGAAAAACTGCCCCTGATGCAAGCCACCATCTGTTGAACCAAAATAATCCTTGAATGACCAGAAATATTTTCTTCCTCACTATTCAGTGAATATGGGTCAGCCTAATAAGGTTGGTTTATATCCAGGAGAGGAAACAGCACTCCTTGGTCCGATATACAGTTTTAATAAACTTTATTAAATTTCCATTGATCCATATGCAAAAATAATTCATTTACAATTTGAACTCAGCCTTCTAAATGGTGCCTAACTCAATAAAGGAAGAGGCTGAGAAACAGCAGCTGTGTGGCTATTAACACATTATGCCATTAAAAACATTAAACCGTTGGGTTTGGTGAAGGAATCAAAGTTAACCCCTTGAATATCTCTAAACTGGAGATTAATCTTGGAAGACATTTTGTAGCGAAGGGAAACCAGAGTCTTGGGGGAAAAGATTCTATCATCTGAATGAACCCTAGTGGAAATCCAGCCTATGGCTTTGCTGTACAATCTTCTAGGAGCCTCCTTTAAATGGGCAGTCTGAGATTCCTGCAGGGAGGACGAGGGGCTGGTAGAGTTAAGAAGGATGTCATCATAAAAGTAAACTAGTAGCTTATTTGACACATTAACATGATTCATATGGCACAGTATACTTCTGGTATGTAAATAAATTGCTTAGTTTTGACCTTCTACTAATGAAGCCAGGGTCAGGGTACACTCCTTTTTAGTTTCTGGGTTCTCTTTTGTGATTATATCTGCAGTCCAATCAGTAAGCCAATAACGAGTATTAATAGAGTACTAAGTAAGGCTAAGACCCTAATTTCAAATTATAGATAATTCAGAGACATGAAAATTTAAAAATTATTAAGTACTATACTGGAGCAATTAACAAACCAAAGTATTTCCAGTATGAACTCTTTCAACCTAATCAAGAAATTTAAAAAGAGAAGCTGAGGACCACAAAGTGAACCTATAGCTCTTAGGAAGATGAATACAAAAGAAACAGAGTTCAGCTGGGTCTTTGACCCAAGAACTTGACACCAGGTTTAGAATACGTTTCTTGCCCAAGAGAGTGCTATGTGGATTTATGAGTAAACATCTGAACAATGACACTAGAACACCCAGTCATTCTTGTCAGCTCTCCTAGATGAAGGTCTATTTACTGTAGAAGAGAAAAGAGGCCTGAGAACAAACACCAGAGCAACACTTGAGGGTACACTCTAGCTGAAGGATGGCTACCATGTCTTCTAGCAGAGAGCATGAATGTGAACTGTCCAACTAAGACTGATGGGCGTGAAACTAGATATTACACTGCTACAACAAAGTAGACAGTAAATAGACTTAAAGGTCCCAATTACTTCTCAGAAATAAATGTCAGGAATAGCTGGGTCTATTCCCCAGCTGGAATCATATATCTGAAAAATAAAAGTAACATGGGGAATCTCTAATGTCTGCAGAAATCATAGATGATCCTGCAAAATGAGGCTTCTGGCTCATTAACTTGACTAATTATAAAGACTCTGGTACATGTGTGTGCTCACTCATGTCTGACTCTTTGCAACGCCATGGACTGCAGCCTGCCAGGGTCCACTGTCCATGGAATTTTCCAGGCAAGAATACTGAAGTGGGCTGTCATTTCCTACTCCAGTGGGTCTTCCTGACCCAAGGATAAAACCTGTGACTCTTGCATTTCCTGCATGGGCAACCACTGTACCACTCAGGAGGCCCCAAATAAGGACCCCTAAATCCTAAAAATTATCTCCTGAGAGCTTGAACTTGAAGAACCAAACCACTTGTGCCTTGTGCCTCGTGCCTGTTGAAGCAAAAGGAATCTTGCAAAAGCTAAATAAACTACGATGCCACCAGCAGAAGCTAAATCACCATATGATGCCACTAAGAAGATATTTAGGACTAAAGTCTGAAATGACATCAATATAAACAGGAGACCTTTTTTGTATAATTCTTCATCCTTTTCTTAATGTTTCAACAGAATCACCTTTCTGATAGTCTCAGCAATCCCATGAGAAACAAAAGGCAAGCATTATGCTCTCATCTTACAGACATGGAGCTAGAGAGACAAATGCACAGATTTGCCTAAAGATATACAATGACAAAAACAGTCTGCTTTCCTTCCTGCAGATTTGCAACCACAGCAGTCCCAATTCTTTGGTTTCCTATGTTTTAGATGGACTTTAATTCAAAAAGTTGAAGCAACCATGTTTAGTTATATCTGTGCCCCCTTAATGTCTTGTGGGGACACAGTGTGGATCTTCTCTACATTAACTGTTCAATGATGAATCCACAAGTCATTGTAACACAGGGCTTTCTGATGTCAAAGAAGGACTGTATCAAAAACATTAGTCCAATCTACCTCAAGAGCGGGAGAAACAAAAGTGTGTGCATTAGGTGTCATCAAGGAGTATCATGGGGACTTGTCACCAGGAATGCCATTAGTTGATAAAAATGAAAGGAAAGCCTGTCATTATTTCATCAGTCTAGTCAATCTTCATTGGAAACAAATATACACAGATTGGCCTCTATATTCCCAGCCTCAACAGAAGCAGAGATACTACACACCCAGTGACATTTCAAGTAAATTATCCATAATAAACAGGCAACAATTTGAAGTCATTCTGCTAGGAATCCTGAGCCTGGAAGCAATATAGTGAACAAAGCAGATACAATCCTGAATACCGGGTTACTGAATCTAGTTTCCTACCTCCAGCTATGTGAGCTGGGTTGGTAAGTCATTTTATGGATCTGAGCCTTCATTTCCTATTCAGCAAAATGGTGGATATAAATATAAGCTTTAATTCCATCCATGATTACTATGGAAATTAAGTGGGGTACCACACTTGAAGACTGTATATGTGTTGTACAAATAGGAGGAACTAAAATGCAGACTTATCTCCATGACTGCTCAATGCAAGCTGCTGGGCAACCTTATATTAACCTCTCCTGGCCTGTGCCAGATAATTTAGTGCCAGTATCATCATTAGCAAATATCCACCAAGGGTCTGTATGGGCTTCATTACATATTGGCTTGTAGGGTTCACTGACAATCTCATGCATACACTTCTGGTCTTCTTAAGCAACTGTATGCTCACCCAGAGACAATGATCTGTATGTAGACAGGTATGTATTGAGTTGACCAAAATGTTTGTTTGGGTTTTCCATAAGATATTATACAAAAACCCAAATTATTTGCCAACCCAATATTTGTATATGTATCTTAGCCCAGTTTAAAAAAAAAACAAAACTAGAATACACAGCAAATTCTCAATAAAGAAGTGAGTTGATTGTCTTAGAAACCAGAGAAAAGTAGAAAAGCAATGAAGGCCAAAGAACTAAACAGACATTTCTCCAAAGAAGACATACAGATGGCTAACAAACACAGGGAAAGATGCTCAACATCACTCATCATCAGAGAAATGCAAATCAACACCACAGTGAGGTACCATTTCAGCCAGTCAGAATGGCTGCTATCCAAAAGTCTACAAGCAATAAATGCTGGAGAGGGTGTGGAGAAAAGGGAACCCTCTTACACTCTTGATGGGAATGCAGACTAGTACAGACACTATGAAGAACAGTGTGGAGATTCCTTAAAAAGCTGGAAATAGAACTGCCGTATGACCCAGCAATCCCACTGCTGGGCATACACACCGAGGAAACCAGAATTGAAAGAGGCACGTGTATCCCAATGTTCATCGCAGCACTGTTTATAATAGCCAGGACATGGAAGCAACCTAGATGTCCATCAGCAGATGGATGGATAAGAAAGCTGTGGTACATATACACAATGGAGTATTACTCAGCCATTAAAAAGAATACATTTGAATCAGTTCTAATGAGGTGGATGAAACTGGAGCCTATTGTACAGAGTGAAGTAAGTCAGAAAGAAAAACACCCACACAGTATATTAACACAAATGTATGGAATTTAGAAAGATGGTAATGATGACCCTATACGTGAGACAGCACAAGAGACACATATAAAGAACAGACTTTTGGACTCTGTGGGAAAAGGCGAGGGTGGGATGACTTGAGAGAATAGCATTGAAACATGTATATTATCATATGTGAAACGGATCATCAGTCCAAGTTTGATGCATGAAACAGGGCAGTCAAAGCTGGTGCACTGGGACGACCCAGAGGGGTGGGATGGGGAGGGAGGTGGCGGGGGTTGGTTTCAGGACGGGGGACCCATGTACACCTGTGGCTGATTCATGTGAATGTATGGCAAAACCCACCACAATATTGTAAAGTAATTAGCCTCCAATTAAAATAAATAAATTTTTTAAAAAAGAAAAACTCTCCCTTGTGCAAAATATAAATTTTTTTAAGGAATGGGCAGCATTTCCCTCAGTAATCTCATATAGAATGATGTTTAAAGGAGGGGAGGTGGGGCGGGGGGAAAAAAAACCTACCAAGGGCTTTAATCAAGCTATTTCACTTAAGAACATTAATGCTAAGTATGCAAACCTTCACCTGACTGATCATTAAGGTATCAAGAACTAATTTTCCTCCTTTTAAGAGCTTATATGTCACATCCCACCCCTTGGGCCTTCCAGAAACGTATTTAAATGCCTAACTGGGAGAAAGAAAAGCATTCCAGACAGACAGGTGTTAGTGATTCAGCCATTAAAACTTCAGTTATAAAATATCCCCCACAATTGTAAAACATTTCAGTCATTAGAAGATCATAAATAGATTAAGATGACATCTTAAATTATTATGACACCATGTGTATAAAATGTACATTGTTCATCACAATATCCCGGATGACTGTGACTCGGATTATATGAAGTTAAAGATGAAGTGTATGTGTTATTTATTTTGAGATCCAACAGCAAAAGACTGGGAGGGAGGAAGGTGGAAAAAGCAGACGTGCAAGTGGAAATTGTGAATTTTGAATCCCTCCTGAGGCAGAGAAAGACTTCAGAGTCATTTGTAGTAACACTCATTTGCTTTTGCAAGAGGAAAAATAAATCACTGTTTCATTTTTAGAGGACCAGGCTGAAGTGTAAAAGAAAAGAACCCCAAAATTCATAATTTTCACACCATCTTCTAAAATGTCATGGTACCCACTATTCTTTGAGCTAACTGAAAGATTTTAATTACAGTCCAATATTAATTTATGTCTAAAACTAGAACAGTAGCTCATAACTCTTTTTCATGTCACATACCCACAACTATTAATACCTCTCACTGTCAACTCCTCTCTTGTATTTTTCACCATATACTAAATGTGCAAAGCATGTCTCTCACTTGAAGGTATAGTACTCCCTTACAAAAAGTGTGGTAGATTTCTTGAAAAAAGCAACAGTCAATCTAACCACCTACACCAAGGTTAAAGGACAGAATCCCAGATGACCATTTCATGTAGACAGAAAATAAACCTAAATCTCACAATTACTTACAAGATGTTTGTAAGAATGAAGGATCAGTCAAGCAGTCTTGCTCATAGACCCATGCTTTTCAACCAAGTCTCACCAAGGAAGCAAATTCTTTTTAGGATTTAAGTATTTGGGGGAAAACTGTTAGTTAGAGCTAAAGTACCTAACTTAAATCTATACCAGCTGACTCACATGAAGGATTAGGCCCATTAAGGAGATTATAACAAGTAGTCAGCAGGTTTAGGGGTATTTAGGATACTCTATAGATATATGCATGATTCTGCTACATACATCATCAAGTCATTCTGCCAAAGCAGGCAGAGGTAGGTGTGTGTTAAAGTACAGTTAGGAGTTAACAGTAGATACACACATACAGTTAACAATTCATACAGTTAATAATGGATACAATTTCAATTTGTCCTAAACATTGTTTAAGATTTTATTAGGGCTAGAAAAGTGAAAGTGGCACAGGCATCAGAGCAATTGATGTAAAAATTCCCCTCCAATGACTGTGTGGATCACAATAAACTGTGGAAAATTCTGAAAGAGATGAGAATGCCAGACCACCTGACCCAACTCTTGAGAAACCTCTATGCATATCAGGAAGCAACAGTTAGAACTGGACATGGAACAAGAGACTGGTTCCAGATAGGAAAAGGAGTATGTCAAGAATGTATATTGTCACCCTGCTTATTTAACTTCTATGCAGAGTACATTGTGAGAAACGCTGGGCTGGAAGAAGCACAAGCTGCAATCAAGATTGCTGGGAGAAATATCAATAATCTCAGATATGCAGATGACACCATCCTTATGGCAGAAAGTGAAGAGGAACTAAGGAGCCTCTTGATGAAAGTAAAAGAGGAGAGTGAAAAAGTTGGCTTGAGGCTCAACATTCAGCAAATGAAGATCATGGCATCTGGTCCCATCACTTCACGGGAAATAGATGGGGAAACAGTGGAAACAGTGTCAGACTTTATTTTTGGGGGCTCCTAAATCACTGCAGATGGTGACTGCAGCCATGAAATTAAAAGACGCTTACTCCTTGGAAGAAAAGTTATGACCAACCTAGATAGCATATTCAAAAGCAGAGACATTACTTTGCCGACTAAGGTCTNAAGATTGCCGGGAGAAATATCAATAACTTCAGATATGCAGATGACACCACCCTTATGGCAGAAAGCAAATAGGAACTAAAGAACCTCTTGAAGGTGAAAGAAGAGAGTGAAAAAGCTGGCTGAAAACTCAACATTAAGAAAACTAAGATCGTGGCATCTGGTCCCGTCACTTCATGGCAAATCGATGGGGACACAATGGAAACAATGACAGACTTTGTTTTCTTGGGCTCCAAAATCACTGTGGACGGTGACTGCAGCCATAAAATTAAAGGACGCTTGCTCCTTGTAAGGAAAGCTATGGCAACTGTAGACGTTAGAAAACAGAGACGTTACTTTGCTGACAAAGGTCTGTCTAGTCAAAACTATGGTTTTTCCAGTAGTCATATGCAGATGTGAGAGCTGGACCATAGAGAACGCTGAGCACCAAAGAATTGATGCTTTTGGGCTGTGGTGGTGGAGAAGACTCTTGAGAGTCCCTTGGACAGGAAGGAGATCAAACTAGTAAATCCTAAAGGAAGTCAGTCCTGAATATTCATTGGAAGGACTGATGCTGCAGCTGAAGCTCCAGTACACAGCCACCTGATAGGAAGAATGGACTCAGTGGAAAAGACCTTGGTGCTGGGAAAGATTGAAGGCAGTAAGAGAAGGGCACAACAGAGAATGAGCTGCTTGGATGGCATCACCAACTCAATGGACATGGGTTTGAGCAAGTTCTGGGAGATGGTGAAGGGTAGGGAAGCTGGCGTGCTGCAGTTCATGGGGTCATAAAGAGTTGGACATGACTGAACAACAGTAATACAGATTTGGCAAAAATATGCCCTATTATTCCCTTTCTAACCATCTTGAGAAACTCCTGAGACTTCAAGGTGATATCTTAAAGGACATCATTTATAGCTATTACATAATACATATCCGGGTATGGTAGGCAGAATTGTAAGTTAAGGTGGCTCCCAAGATTCCCATCCCCCACTGTTGCATGCCCTGTGTAATTCCCTCTTTTTGAGTATGGTCTGGACCTGGGAATATGATAGTTTTTACTCCTGTGGTTACATCACACTGTATGTCAGAGGATTTGCAGATGCAGTTACAATCATTAATCACTTGACTTTGGGTTGACTTTGGATTCATCAAAAGGGAGACTATCTTTGTGGACCTGACTTAATCAGATGGACCCTTTGAAAAGGGTGAAGCATTAAAGAGATGCTCCCCTGCTGGCTTGAGAAGGTGTAAATTGCCAGGTTGCAGAGAAGACTACAGGGTAAAGACCTGAGAGCCACCTCTCAGAGCTGAACGTGGTCCCTGGGCAACAGCTGTCGAGGAAACAGGGAGAAGCAGGATCTTCGTCAGATAACCAAAGAAACCAAATAGGCAGCAACTGGAATAAACTTGGAAATGGTCTCTGAGTTCCAAATAAGGATGCAGCCAATTGACACCTTGATTTTATCCCTGTGCAACCCTAAAAGAGGGCCCAGTTAAAATGAGCTATTCTCCTGAGCCATAGAGATTGTGACCTTACACATTTGTTTAAGCTTCTAAGATTGTGGTAATTTGTCCTGCAACAATAGAAAACTAGCATATTGTATGAATGTATCCAGGTTTTCTCTATATTGAATAAGATAACAAAACACAGAAGCAAATTGAATGTAGAAATTTGTTCTATTATTGTAATGACCATCCATAATGCCAGATATTGAATTTTTATGTTAATAAAAAAGCCTCATTATTCCTGCTGATAGCTTTAATAAAATATACATTTACAAACCTATGCACAAAAAACATGATAATATTAACACAAAACCTCTTTGTCTATTTTCGGTTCTGAGGGATTTCTTTTCCCTTTCTAGAACAAAAAGATTTCATTATTTGAAAATCATTGGCTTGACTAATAGGCACTTTTTAAAAAGACTGCATTTTAGTTGTTTTAAGAATGTAACTTTTGGCAGGGAACAGAAAAGTGGGATTGTGTGAGGCTAATTTATAGTCAGCACATTGTTTTTAAATATATGTTTGTCTTAATTGTTCCCTCATTACTAAGTAATGCATAGATGTAAGGAATCCAGTCACTGCTTTTGAGTCAGACAGATGAGTTTTGCAGTAGTGATGGTTTTTTGCAGTACTGATGATTTTTTAAGTAGTAATTTAAAACTTTAAAATCATGCAGTATTTCAAACATCAGAAAGTACAGACAACGACATAACTAATTCCCATATATTCAATCATCTAGATGTTAATAGATGTTAATGTTTTGCCGATTGCGTCAAGTTTTGTTTAAAAAAGTGCAAGTCCTGCTACAACCCTGCTTAATCTTTTTTACTATCTCGTCTCCCCAGAGGTAAATTCTCCCTCAATTCTAGCTAGAAATGAATGTATATTATTCTCATGAATTTTTATAAATTTTCTATGTATGTATGTATTTTTGAATAATATAAAGAATTGTTTTATGCTTTAAAATTTAAATTATTGGTATCATACTGAAGGTAACTTTTTTCACTCAAAGTTATATTTTCAAGGTAAGTGCTAGGTAATGTCCCATGGTATGAACAAAACAGTTGATTCTTTAAAACACAGTTGATCACCATTTTTCTGCTGACAAGCAATGTAGTTGTTTCCCCAATTTTTGTATCATAAATAGTACTGTCATGAATATCCTTGTTCATATTATGTGACCCCATTTGAACATTTCTGTAGAACAGAGTGTAGGGAGCTGCTGGGTTGTATCTTTAACTTTACTAGGAGTTGCCAAACTGCTTTCCAAAGCCTTTCTTTTAGCCTAGTCCCACTCACGAGGTAGAATCCTCTTCCCTTCTTTTTACCCAGTACTTGTTGTCATAGTACGGCTTTGTTCTTCGGCCACTCAGCCATGCTCAACTCTGTGACATCATGGACTGCCAGGCCTCCCTGTCCCTCATCATCTCCCGGAGTCTGCTCACTCATGTCCGTTGAGTCGGTGATGCCATCCAGCCATCTCTTCCTCTGTCATCCCGTAGTCCTGCTGATGCTAGCTAACTGGATGGAGGGTGAAGGCGTGTGGATTTCACTTGTATGAAACCCTAGTCCACTAGTCCATAACTGTTTAATTTTCTATGGTGTCTGTTGTTAAATAGATGTCAATAAGACCGCTTTAGTATGATTGTGCTTCCCAGGTGGCACTAGTGGCAAAGAACCCACCTGCCCATTCAGGAGATGTAAGACATGTGGGTTTGATCCCTGGGTCAGGAAGATCCCCCCGAGGAGGAAATGGAAACCCATGCCAGTACTCTGGCCTGGAAAATCCCATGGACAGAGAAGACTGGCAGGCTACAGTCCATGGAGTCACAGAGAGTCGGACATGACTAAGTGTCTGAGCACCGTATGATCAGACTAATCACTTTTCCTTTTATCGCTTGGGCTCATTATGTTTTGTCTCAAAGCACTTCCTCTAGTCATATATTATAAAGGTATTCTCTTTTATTTTCTTTCAAAAGTTAGAAAGTTTTAATACTCATTTTGATTAAAATGGATTTAAATTGTGGATTAATTTTGGAAGGAATTTGCTTTTATTGGCATACTGTCTATCTCATCCATGTAAACAATATATTTTCCCATTTATTAGAATGTTCTTTAACCTGTTTCAACAAACTCTTATAATTTCTCCCTCAAAGTTCTTGTATATATTTAGTAAGATATAGGACCCACAATTTTATGTCTTTCATAAATTATATCTGTTTTTAAGCACTTCTCCTCTTTGTACCTATTTATGTATAATTCATTGAGTGTTTCTTGTGTAGGAAGTGTTCTACTGAGCTTAATTTCTGCAAATACACTAGATATGCTTATTAGTGTATTTCCTGTTTTTTATTATTAGCAAAATTAAGTATCAGAGAGATTAACTTGAGGATTGTATATGACTAATTGTACAACCTGGATTTTTACTTAGTTTTATCTAATTCTTTACCTTTTGCTAAAAGCCTTTCCTTTTAAATCAGCTAATGTTTCTCTGATGTATGTCACCTTGTTTCGCAGTATCTTTTTATAATAAAAACAAAAATCTCATTGTAGAGTCTCTATGTGAAAAAAAGCATTTATTTCATCAAGTAGAAGTTCCTTCATGTCAATTAGCTGATTCATCTGGATAGACACATTTATGGAAGAGAAGAAGTATAAAAAATAAATGTTTCCCTGGCAGTTATCTTTAAATCAACTCTTAAGGAAAACACCTGTTCTAATTGCCCGTGTGTTCTTTCTCTTGCTCACTACTTCACTTGTGCTAAATTCTGAAAGAGATGGGAATACCAGACCACCTGACCTGCCTCTAGAGAAGTCTGTATGCAGGTCAGGAAGCAACAGTTAGAATTGGACATGGAACAACAGACTGGTTCCAAATAGGAAAAGGAGTACGTCAAGGCTGTATATTGTCTCCCTGCTTATTTAACTTCTATGCAGAGTATATCATGAGAAACGCTGGACTGGAAGAAACACAGGCTGGAATCAAGATTGCCGGGAGAAATATCAATAACCTCAGATATGCAGATGACACCACCCTTATGGCAGAAAGTGAAGAGGAGCTAAAAAGCCTCTTGATGAAAGTGAAGGAGGAGAGTGAAAAAGTTGGTTTAAAGCTCAGCATTCAGAAAACGAAGATAATGGCATCCGGTCCGATCACTTCATGGGAGATAGATGGGGAAACAGTGTCAGACTTTATTTTTTGGGCTCTCAAATCACTGCAGATGGTGACTGCAGCCATGAAATTAGAAGATGCTTACTCCTTGGAAGAAAAGTTATGACCAACCTAGATAGTATATTCAAAAGCGGAGACATTGCTTTGCCGACTAAGGTCCGTCTAGTCAAGGCTATGGTTTTTCCTGTGGTCATGTATGGATGTGAAAGTTGGACTGTGAAGAAGGCTGAGCACCGAAGAATTGATGCTTTTGAACTGTGTTGTTGGAGAAGACTCTTGAGAGTCCCTTGGACTGCAAGGAGATCCAACCAGTCCATTCAGAAGGAGNGAGTTGGACTGTGAAGAAGGCTGAGCGCTGAAGAATTGATGCTTTTGAACTGTGGTGTTGGAGAAGACTCTTGAGAGTCCCTTGGACTGCAAGGAGATCCAACCAGTCCATTCTGAAGGAGATCAGCCCTGGGATTTCTTTGGAAGGACTGAGGCTAAAGCTAAAACTCCAGTACTTTGGCCACCTCATGAGAAGAGTTGACTCATTGGAAAAGACTCTGATGCTGGGAGGGATTGGGGGCAGGAGGAGAAGAGGACGACAGAGGATGAGATGGCTGGATGGCATCACGGACTCGATGGACGTGAGTCTGAGTGAACTCCGGGAGATGGTGATGGATAGGGAGGCCTGGCGTGCTGCGATTCATGGGGTCGCGGTCAGACACGACTGAGCGACTGAACTAAACTGAACTCTTCCCTTAGAAACAATGAAATTTCCCTTGTTCCTTTCTAGATCATCCTTGTTCTCTGCAACAATCCTTCTCAAAACTTAAAATATGGGCTCAATAACATGGCCCCATTAGATGCTTCCAAGGGATCATTATTGAAGAGGGTAATTAAAGATCAATTCATGCATACATGCTTAGTTGCTTAGTCATGTCCAACTCTTTGTGACCCCATGGATTGCAGCCCACCAGACTCCACTGTCGATGGGATTATCCAGGCAAAAATACTGGAGTGGTTGCCATTTCGTCCTCCAGAGATCTTCCTGACCCAGGGATCAAACATGCAATTGATAGTGACAATTATTTATTTACTTTGCTTGGTCAGTAATGAGACTTCTAAGAAATAAACACCAGATTTTTGGTAAATTGAAAGAACTGCGAGACATCAGGTCCAACAATTTCTGAAAAAAACAGAACAAATCTGTTGGTATATCCTCTGTAACAGGGAGATGAGTCACAGTTCTCTATTAGAAAATGCTTCTTATACGGGTATGAAATCTCCTTACTTGTAACACCATGTAGAATAAGGCAAATACTCCATTTTTGTAGAGCTCTTTAAGTCTTTTATGCATTAAACACTAAAAAATACTTTGGAAATAGTCATGAAATTCTCCAAGGCTGATTCTGCCACTCTAATGGTGATTGCAGCCATGAAATTAAAAGACGCTTACTCCTTGGAAGGAAAGTCATGACCAACCTAGATAGCATATTCAAGAGCAGAGACATTACTTTGCCAACAAAGGTCCATCTAGTCAAGGCTATGGTTTTTCCAGCGGTCATGTATGGATGTGAGAGTTGGACTGTGAAGAAAGCTGAGTGCTGAAGAATTGATGCTTTTGAACTCTGGTGCTGGATAAGACTCTTGAGAATCCCTTGGACTGCAAGGAGATCCAACCAGTCCATCCTAAAGGAGATCAGTCCTGGGTGTTCTTTGGAAGGAGTGATTCTGAAGCTGAAACTCCAATACTTTGGTCACCTCATGCAAAGAGTTGACTCATTGGAAAAGACTGATGCTGGGAGGGATTGGGGGCAGAAGGAGAAGGGGATGACAGAGGATGAGATGGCTGGATGGCATCACAGACTCAATGGACATGAGTTTGAGTGAACTCCGGGAGTTGGTGATGGACAGTGTGCTGTCCATCAGAGGCCTGGTGTGCTGTGATTCATGGGGTCGCAAAGAGTCGGACATGACTGAGGGACTGAACTGAACTGAACTGAATGACTTGGTAGGTATGACTTAGACCATCAAAAAGACACTATTTTTCTATCCATACATATTAAAATCTTGGGAATGAAAAATAATTTAGTCAAGTCTGCATCCAGGTTTTCTTTATTTTCTCCAAATTATCCTTTGTTGAGGAAAGCTGCAGAAAACATCCTCTTCAGCATTACAGAGGCCTAGTTTTACCCGTTTTAAAGAAAGATCCTATGAATGTCTGTGCAATGCAAGTCCCACATCCCACCTCCATCTTCCCATCGTAGCACCTTCTTTATCTAGCTTGGGCAAACTGAAAGTAAATTATTCATTCATTCAATTCTTGAACATGCTCTTGCTGAACGTCCATCTTACTAAGTATGTTCTATGTTTGTTTGTGTTAATAACTGCTTTTTGGTTGGAGGAGATTTATTCTTGAAAGAGAGCTTCATGGGCAGAGGATATGGCTTCATTTGATTTTCACAGAGTTTGACAGATCACCATCTTTCCTGATTGACAGATTGGGTCTGATTTTGTATATTTCAAAGGATTTTCCAAGAATATCTCCTACACAGGGGAAAATACCTTTACCTCAATGCTGAGATTCCCTAGTGTGAACCAGAGTATCTTTGTATGCTGTAGTCACACTGTGGGCAGGGAGAACTGAAAATTTGGTCACAGATTCTTAAGAGTTCATGAAGAAGTCTACCCAAATGAGTGAACTGGAAATTAATCCAAGAGGTTGAGTTCTCTGAACTAGCCCTGATTTGGTGCTTGTTTTCTGGCTGTTTCTTCCCTTTCTAATGCCAAATACATCCCAAATCATTTATTCCACCACAGCAGGAGGATTCAAATGTAATTGAAGTTTTAAAGTTCATATATTGACAGTCTTGGCTGCGATAGGAGTTTCTCCAGAAGAGTTTTGTTTATTTTTTCTAGGGCTTGGAGAGCGACTTTCACTTTTAGTAAGGACTTTTTCCTCCCTTGTAAATGGACTAAAAAGGGTGTCACTAGATAATGTTTGTGAACAGAATGCTAAAAAGTGGACTGAAGGAAAACACACTTTATTTCTGCTCACTGACAATGCATGGTCTTTTCTATCAGGGGCAGGCTGACACAATTATTATTTTATTATATTGCATATTTCTGTTATTTGTGTTACACATCTACCACTTAAGATACCAAAGCATTGCAGGATCTCTGTCCTCAGAGAGCTTAGTGTCGAGTTAGATTAAGACAGTTGAATCTATAATGCACGGCATAATATACTGCGTTGGGTAGCGGGGATGTTTTTGAACCAAATTAGGTTCTCAAAGAATTCAGAACAAGATCTTTGTGAATATAGATTGGCTGAACAAGAGTTTCTGCAGATATAAAATTTGATCTAACCCTTGGGAAGAGATTAAAGTGATAAAACTAAAATTATATGAATAAAGAAAGTCAAGCCCACCTGTGTGCTGTGTTGATGAAGCAAGCTACTCACTTTGGACAAAGGTGGAGGCTATGGGCCTAAAACCCATGACTGGTCATATCTGATACTTAGTTCACTTTCATTCTGGTCTCTCAGCAAAGCTTCTTGTGCCTCTTAGAATGCAGTCTGAAATATATTTGTTTTTCTGAGAATACAGTCTGAAAACTACTATTGCCTTTCAACTCTCATATTAAAAATGTGGAAAAACTGAGGCTCAAAGACAAGATATGTCCAAGGCCAGTAGGCTGGTTAGTGGACAGGCAGGGGTTAGAATCCATCTGATTCCCCAGAGCAATGTGCTCCCCTGCCCCTTTTA
The DNA here is from genome assembly GCA_006410675.1 of Oreotragus oreotragus. NCBI lineage: Eukaryota > Metazoa > Chordata > Mammalia > Artiodactyla > Bovidae > Oreotragus > Oreotragus oreotragus. Next base: position 567,068 of record SJYX01021956.1, read on the forward strand.
ACACTGGAGTTGACAAATTATGCATTCTAACGTAACATGATGAAGCAGGGAGTCTGGGAAAGAATCTCCAGTGAGAAGATGTCCATTGTCTTTTTCACCTTCCATACTGTGTCAAATACTAAAATTTATAAAATGATGGAAGAACTGACATCAGAAAATGTATGCTATGGTGACTGCTTGAATGAGGGCGAGTAAGAGAATAAAAGGCTTCAAGTGACCTACTGCACATCTGTGTTGCTTCCCCAATTAACTCCAAACAGACTTCGTCCGGGATGGAATGATTTAGTCTTAATACAAGGTCAGTCCCACATATCCAGAATACAGATTGCCGAATATGCTTATTTGAGCTGAATTACATTTGGTAGTTTAATAATATAAATTTACTGCCTTTTCAAGAGGAACTCTAGCACTGGGGAGAAGTTTAAAATGCATCACACTTAAAACATAAAATTAAATTCAATTAACTTTTATTGGGAGGCTAATACACCAGTACCCTAGAGGGAGAAACGTAACTCTCAGCTTTCTCAAGATTTTTAAACCAGGTCTCTGAAATCCAGGCCAAAGACACTGAACTGGCTCAGCCCCTCTGAAACAGCTTCATGGGTGAGTTTAACATTTCTACTCAGTGGGCAAGACCTTACCCATAAGTCTCCACCTAAGAGACTCTCAGGGCATAAAACCAAGAAAAACAAATAGAAAACACTACCTAACTGTCAAGTAAAAGAAAAAGCCGACACAGGGATGGCAGCAGAGACCATCTGCTTTTTCTTAAGCTCTCCTCCTTTCTGCTGTCAGCAGAAAGATTTGCTTTTTTTTTTTTTTTT